>PVJA010007992.1:0-66231 GCA_004027025.1 Myocastor coypus | reverse complement strand
TCTGCCAACTTGTGATCGAGGTTTTATTTTCTTGTATATCTCTTTGAAACTGTTTCATGCGATCTATGTCTTTCCTATATTGCACCGTCAGGGAGTCCATCATTTTTCTATTCTCCTCTAATTTTTTATGGATGTCTTCTTTAGTAGTATTGAAGTCTGTCATTATGGTTATCCTTTCTCTCTCTAATACAGAGATTATTTCTGTTCTGTTCTCCTTTCTACTTTTGTATAGTTGTTCCCCTACTTGGGATGCTATTGATTTAGGGATGTCTTTGTCAACTTTGGATATTATTTCTTTTTTTTTAAAGATTGATTGATTGATTGATGATTGTTTCACAACCTTTGCTTGTTTATTCACTCATTTTTATGGCCGGCTCAGCCCGCCCTGAGGGCAGGGCTGGCGCAGCATGTGGTGCCCGGGATCAAACCGCGGTCCTTGAAGCCACCCAAGCTTTCCCAAGCAGGCGCTTTAGACCACTGAACCATTCTGCCGGGCCCTATTTGGATATTATTTCTGCTCTAATGTCCTCTATACGTTTCTCCAGCCGTTTTTCCACTTCATGTATTTCTTTTTTCACTTCATATGTTATCTCTGATCTCATTTGCTCTATAAGTTTCTGCACTTGTGTGTCTGCCTCAGATGTTACCAATTCAGAGGTTTCGTCTGTATGGTTCCTATTTTCTTCCATGATAGTGTCTTCTGTATTTGGTTTGGGTGGGCACGGGCCCTGAGATTGCATCCTACTCTTTGTTGTTATCATTTTGTATGGAAGTGGCCTCTGCACTTTGGTGGCGCTATCCTGTATCTGTGGGCGTTTGGTCTGGAGACTCCAAGCTGGTAAGGGGGGGCGTGGGGAGCGAGGGAGGGGAAGGCAGGCCAAGGATCGTGACCCAGCCGGCGCGCGCGGGTTCGGCTACCGGCTGGGACTTGGTCGGGACTGGAACAGGAAGTTAGTCGCGGGAGCGCAGAGGCGGGGCAGAGGGGCGCAGGTAGCTTACCCGCGGTGGACGCGTGGCCTGTGCTACGGGCTGGGACTCGGTGGGACTGGAACAGGCCAAATAGTTTTTAATATTTCATAATCATTTTAACTAAAATTTTTATACTTCTGGAAAGTAAAGTGGTGCTTTCATTTTGGATAACAATTTTTTTTTTTAGCATGGGAAAGAAAGCTGATGTCTTTGTGTTCCGACTTACATACAAGCTACCTAAAGCAGTTAGATTTCTTTTCTTTTCTTTTCTTTTTTTTCCTTTTCTTTTTCCTTTCCTTTCCTTTCCTTTCCTTTCCTTTCCTTTCCTTTCCTTTCCTTTTCTTTTCTTTTTTTTTCTTTTCCTTTCTATCTTTTTGAGACAGGGTCTTGCTATACAGTTCAGGCTGGCCTTGAGCTCACTTTTGTAGGCCCAGACTGGACTTAAACTCACACTGATCCTCCTGCCTCAGCCTTCCAAGTGCTGGGGTTACAGTCTTGCACCACCACACCCAGATGATACATTATCCTGTGATGTTGAATGTACTACCAGTGTTGAGTTTTTAAGAACCAATGCTGCATCTTTTTGTGAATATGATGATTTAGTAATCTTGACTAATTGGAAAGCAATGACAAGCCAATAATCTGCCTTTTAACTTTAAGCATGTTTGGTTTTCAAAGCTTATGTTTATTTCTAAAATAGCAATTGATAATCACTAATTCTTTAGAAGAAAAGAATGCATAATTTGAGTATGAAATTGATTTCAAAATTATACTGTTAGTATAATCAGGTTATTTGACAAATTTATTACTGTATCCTCAGAGAGATTTTGACTATTTGTCTTTCTTTTTCCTGGTCATCACTTTCTTCTGCTGTTATTTTTAATTACATGGGCACTCTCAGTTTCCCCTTATCTTTCTCTTTTATTCCCCTTTCATTCTCCACTCCTTCTCATTTAGTCCCCCTCTGACTTCACCCCCTCCTTGACTATGAGAAGCAGAGCAGGCCATGGTAGAACCACTGCTGACTCCCTCCAGTGAATGAGGTATTGGAAATGTCTTCCAGTTTGCAAACTGTCGCCTTTTTGCAAAGGTGAAATTCCCTTGCCGTTTCAAAGTAGTGGGACAGGGGCCCGGGAGGATGGCTCAGTGGTCTAAAGCGCCTGCTTAGGAAAGCTTGGGCGGCTGCAGGACTGCGGTTTGATCCCCAGCACCACATGCTGCTCCAGCCCTGCCCTCAGGGCAGGCTGAGCCAGCCATAAAAATAAATAAACAAAAGTTCTGAATCAAAGTAGTGGGACAAGTTGAAGTGATCTGTGATTGCAGCTCCTACTGACCATCTTTCTGAATGTGCAGGATCCAGCAGCCAAGGTGCTCACAGAATGGGTTTGCAATAAATGGGACAGATTCAACAGCTAAGCATGGGACATTCATGCCTTCCCTGTGATGGGGACAGAGAGATGATGTCACTTTTCTCAAAAGAGAAAATCTGAATGATCTGATTCCTTTCTTTGTTTTTTGTTTTGTTTTGTTTTTGTTTTTGTTTTATCCTTGGAGGTAGATTATTTTGTTTTTGGAATAATTTAAAACAAGTGCTTTAAACTATTTGATGTAGCTTATTGTCTCTGTCATCTATTGCTGTTCTTTTATTGTAAAACAGTACTTTTGATGGAAGTTCTAGAATGTCACAGTTCTTATTTCTGAGTCTCTCTGGAAGATACTTGATTTCTATTCCTTGTTGCTTAGGGTGACACAGAGGTCAACTGAAACATTCCAGGTTATAGTAGGGGATTAATGATAGTGTCTCAGGTAAGCAAAGAAAGTTACTCAATTTACAGTTGCTGCAAATGTATGTTAAGTTTTATTTTAGATTAAAACTCAATAGGGCACTCCTACTGTGCTATTATTTGAAAAACCACTGCAAATAGTAAAAAGTACTTTCTATGAAGTTTTACTAGAAAGAAGGAAAATTCCAAAGCTATAATATTGCACTAATTCTTTTCATCTAGAAAAATAAAATACTAAGCTTAAACCAAACTGTGCAAATTTTGCTTGCTTTCTAGCTTTTACTACCTCTGTGTCATAGTTTTAACACATAACATACAGCTCCTGTCTCTTAAGGCGGTTACCATATGGTGTTTATGTCAGACTGGATATATTTATCTAATTTTGCGAGATTCTTTTTAGCTCCCAACACAGTTCTTGAAAGTAGTACCACTGTTGTTATATTTTCTCCTTACAATTTTTATGTTATGGAGATATATCAGTTATGTATTGTAATTATGAAAGTCTCTTGGTCTGAAACTCAATTTTTTTAGTCTAGGTCTTTCACAAAAGCTGCATAGTGATAACTGTAATTATATAGAAACAATTCACTGTACTGTTAGCACGAAGCATGATTCTGGGTTTTAATTATGTTCCAGCATTACTAGTTTTTCCATTATAACTTAAAGCTGTAATCTCTGGTTATTTCCCCTTAGATCTGATCAGTGACTAATTTTTAATATACTTGTATTTGTTTCTCATCCCCATTAGATAGAAAATGTTGATGCCGTACATCACATGACTCTAAAGGCTGTATGCGGAGGAATTCAGTTATATGTCAGATGGCTCGGGGGAGAAGAGAATAAAGAGAAATGTTTTTGAGAGCTTTGTTAAAACCACTGACAGAAAAAAAAAAAAAAAAAAAAAAAAAAAAAAAAAAAAAAAAAAAAAAAAAAAAAAAAAAAGCCAGAAAGGCATAGAACATCTCTTAATGCCGTTAGTGTGAAAATTTGAACTTTGAGTAAAAATTCCAGGTCAAGTAAAGAATGTAGATTAGACTTTTTAGGTGCTGAGGATCAAATCAAGCGCCTCACATATACTGAGCATACAGTGTGTCTTTTAAGAGCATTCTTTTTTTCTTTAATTTGATGAAGCTTCCGGAGTTCAATCCCCAGTACCACCCCCCCCCCCACGCACACAGAGTGACTCTGATGAAGCTAAGTTGAGACTGCCTATCTATATGAACATTTCGGTTTTAGCCAGGCATGTGCTGCACTCAGCTGCTCAGGAGGCTGAGGGAGGAGACTCACTTGAGCCCAGGAATTTGAGACCTGTCTGGGCAACACAGAACCTGTCCTGCACCAGTTAACCAGCCAATCAGTTTCTTTTTGAGAAGTATAATAGAAGCGTAAAACAGAAAAATTCCAGTGTTACATAATTGTGTATGGCATAGCAATTTTTCTAATTCCTAATTTTCATCTTGGCATAGAATTTAGTCTTTTTAAAATTCATTTTTATTGGTGTACTCTTGTAATACATAAAGATTACATTCATCATGGGGAATTGGTAAATGTATGTGACATACAGTAATTCTTGTTTATACTTTTCCCCTTTCCCTCCTTTCCTTTCCCTATATCTTTTGGACCCCTTATTTACATATATAATTGTATGTACTGGTCACATTGCTCATAGGGACTTGGTGTCTGTATGATTCCTGATTTTAATAACTTTCTGGAATACCTAGTATTTGTAGGGCAATGCTTCACCTACATTACTCTTTCTCACAGTTTTATAAGAACATTGTTCCATCATAGAAGTCAGCAGTTAGAATCATATAACTAAAGTGTTGGTATATATTGCTCCAGAAGTGGTTCTGCTATACTGTTAGTTTCATATTTTATAAAATTTATTCATGCCAGGGCCTGGCAGGATGGCTCAGTGGTCTAAAGTGCCTGCTTGGGAAAGCTTGGGTGGTTACAGGGACCGCGGTTCGATCCCTGGCACCACATGCTGCGCCAGCCCTGCCCTCAGGGCAGGCTGACCTGGCCATAAAAATAAAATAAATAAAAGTTCTGAAACAAGAAGAAGAAGAAAAAAAATATTATTCCTGCCACATTAAAACCCAACCCTGACTAAAATAAATTGAAAATACTTTTGAACAGTTACTGTATGAATAAGCAATTGGAACAGACACACTTGAATATTAAACTTCTAATATTGGGAAAAAAGATTTGTCTAATAACTGTGGCCACCAATTGAGCTGCACTGGATTTTTGTTATTCAAGATAAAACTTTTTTTTTTTTTTAATTTTTAAGAGGCTGTGCTATATAAGCAATAACATGTGGGTAAGACCTGAAAGTTTGGGGCAAGACTTGTAAAACTTCAAATCCCAGCTCCTGCTTACTAAATATGTGCCCACAGCAAGTTAACTTGGATTTTTTATCTATTAAATGTAGTTATTAATGGCTTTTAACACAGCATTTTTTAAAAAAAAAAGTGTTATAAGGCATTGTGCTTAGAATATGGTAAATTTTAGTAACAGGAACAAAACACAGCACATGCAACTCAACAAATGGGCAAAAAACTTTTATCTTCCCATTGCCTTTTACTGGACAACTACCAAGTATTGAGTGTCTAGCATGCCCTCAAAATATCAAGTGAGCAGCAACTCTCATGGGCTTGCTACAACATTGAGGTCACCACCTACCTAAAATGCTGAATATAAAACTATATAATCAAGTACTAATGTGCTGTTGACCATGTTTTAGTACCTGTATTATGTTAGGCATTGAGTTAATGTCTGCCCTTAGGAATTTAGTTTTTCAAGGAACGTAGATCTTTAAAAGGTATGCAAAATACGGTGAAAGACAAGTACAGATTAATTCAAGATCATATGAGCCTTTACCTAATTATCTGTGGTTCAGGTTAATGTTGCTGTTAATATTCAAGGGCAAAAGCAATGAACAAAAAGGCTCATTAGTGGAGACAGAACTTAAAATGAACCTCAGTGGCTGGGTAGATATTGGATGAGGCTAAAGGGCATTACATTATCTTTTAGGTAAAGATAATCTGAGAAAGGATATTTGAAATACAAGTAAAGAGTGCATTTTGGTGTTAAGTGAAACAAAATGGCTGTGAGGGACTGAGTTCCAATCATGAAATTCCTTTAAAGACAAGCAGAATAGAGTGTTTATTTTTAATAAGAAATTATGAAAGGAAGATAAGCTTGTGCAGTTGTAAGTTAGATAGAAAATGGCAAATCAAGAAAAGCTAAAAAGCTGTTCCAGTTTTCCTGCTGAGGTAATGTTAAAGGATTAGCTGGGAGTGGTCACATTTGAAGGATACTTGGACTCCGGATAATATGGATAAGGGAGAAATAAAGAGTTAAACAACACATTATGTGTGGGTTATGAGTTGGCCAGTTGTTAACATGGTATTAGCACTGTCAAAAACGGTTGTGGAAATAATCTGAGAAAGTAGTATAATAGCTCGACTAAAAGTAGTTGGAAATTTTATTACTCTAGCAAATATCTGTACTTGGGGCCAAACAACTGTTTAATAGCAATTTTAAAATCTTTGCTATTAGAACAAGTGAATTGGCTTTGCAAAGGATAATGTGATTCACTCTGTAGTGACCCTGTGATATAGTAAACATTTGACAGTGAACTTTATGCCTTGTCTGGTAAAGCATGTAACTGCAAGTTGGTTACACATGTACACAAATACATAGGTATTAACTGAAAGTAGTACAGATTTGCTATTCCAGGCAAAAGTACCATTAGCACTTGTTTAAAATGCTTATTATTATTAACGTGACATGAGTATCTTGTCAGTGGCCATATTCAAGTAATTTTATTTTTTTTTTCAAATATGCACGTACAAATGTTATGAAACATGCCAAGCAGGTTACTTTCTAATTTGAAATCCTGTATTTCATGGAACTGGGCCACTCATAACGAATACATTATATGTATATAACCATATAGGTTAGAAACAAATTTGCAGTGAGACTACCTCAGAAGCTGTTCAAAATCACTGTGCCTGTTTAAGGAGGGGAAAATTTTGTCCCCAAAATGTCATGCGTAAATGGTCCTTCTGTTTTGCCTATAAACTCAAGATAGTAGTATTCCAGCTACCATAAAATGGTCCCGTGTAGACACCCAGTCCTGAATTGTAGCTAAAAGATGTTTTTCATTTCCCTCCATTCCTCATTTCTGTTACAGGTAGTCTGCATTTTCAGGAACTTCATAACTGGACTGTGAGATTTAGTAAATATACAGGTTTCCGATAAATTTTAATTTCAAATCATTTATTAGCATATCGGACATCCCTATGCTTTTAAAAAGTATCCGAAGTTGCAATTTAACGGGGTGCCCTGTATTTTATCTGGCAAGCCTTAATAACTTTTTGTTGTTAATGTTAACGCCCTATTAAAAATAAACGGGAAGGAAAAGTAAGGCTCCAAGGCAGTCGGTCTTCTCTCAGACTTGACCTAAAAATGGGGGGGGTTCTCAAACCCCCAAGTCCAGTAGTCTGCGCACTAAGGCGAGCTGTACAGCGGCTTTCCCGCCTATTTCCCGCAGAGCGTAGCACCGCGGCCACGCCACGGGGTGGGGCACAGCGGGGCTGTGTCCTTGCCGAAAAAGAGGCGGCGCCGGAAACTTTAAATGAGGCCAAAGTACAACGTGTCCACTTCGGCGGCAGTGCACACCGCCATCTTCTTTGCGGGCAGAGATCAGGGGAATATAGGGGGTCTATGGGCCCCACTAAATCGGGCCCGCGGCCTCAGCATTGCGGTGACTTGGAGCTGGGGTGCCCCTTTAGGGGGGCTGGTCCTTAGGGACACGACGGAGCTTGCGGGAGCGGGCGGCCGCTGCTGTCCCGGATATAAGATGGCGGCTCGAGGGGCGGCCTGGCGGCGGTCACGTGATGGGAGTAGCGCGCCAGCCTCCTTAAGTGATCTCTATGGTTCGTCCAGACGCACAGGAGCCGCGGAGCGTGCGGCGGTGGGGCGTCCGTGCCTGCCCGCGCCCGCCCGCGCCCAGCCCGGCTGCCGCGTGGCGGGCTCGCGGGTATCGCTCTGGCCTCCGCGGAGCCGTGCGGGCTTCTGAGGCTGCCGGGAGCCGGCGGCCCGTGGGCTTCCGGGCTGCGCCGCGACCGCCGAGTCGCCGCCCGGGGACGTGCGCGGGCGGCGGCGGGGCGGAGAGCGCCCGGGCCGCGGGCGGCGGGAGGGCGCAGGGTACCGCGGGCAGGCGGAGAGCGGGCGAGCCGGGAGCGCCGCCGCGGCTCCGGGGGCGCGGGGACCTCGCGGCGCCCCGGCGCGGGTCTCGCCGCACTTGTGCCGCCGTTGCCTGCTTCCCGGAGGCGCGGGTGAGGCGCGGCTCCCGCTCGGCGCGGCGCGGGAGAAGACGGGGCGGCGGCGGAGCTGGGCGGGGTCTGGGAAACGGAGAGCGAGGAGAAGGGGCGGCGGCGGCCGAGCGAGGACGGAGGGCGCGGGTCGCGCCGCCCCCGCGTGTCCGGAGGCTCCCGACACCATGGCCCTGGCTGAGGTAGTAGTTTGTGCTGTTGGTCGGGTTGTGACATTGCCCGCTGTGGAGATAACTGCGCAAGCTACTGCCTTGCTAGTGCTGGTGATGCTCAGCGCCCGGAGGACAATGGCTGGGAATCCCCTTTGTTTTCCGGGGCGCGGGGACAGCGCGAGCCGCCCGGCACTGGAAACCGGCACTGGAAACCGTTAGTTGAGCTCTGCGGGGACGCGGCGCGGGCGGGGGGCCCCGCGCTGTATGGTAAAGGCCGCGCCGGGCCTAGCCGAGTCGAGCCATTGGGGTCGCTCTCGCGAAGTTAGGAGTGGAATTGTGCAAGATCCTGACGCGGAACTTTCCACCGCAGAAGATTTTGACGCCTTGTTCAGTAGTTCGTGCAAGATTTAGTTTCTGGCTCTTCTGCTTATTTCTGGTTGCGGTGGAATGAACTAGCTTGTCTTGCCCTGCAGGTATTTATTGCGTGCAGAATAATAGAGCCCGCGATTACAAAGATTGTTGCCCTAACATTTTAGATCTGGTGTTTTCTTACACACTGTGGGTATATTTAAGAGGCTTTTTTTTTTTTTTTTTTTTTAATGTAAACCTAAAGCAATTTAGAGCTTGTATTTAAAACTTCATTTGCAACTTCTTGCATGAGAAGGTTGAATTTATAGTAAATGCGTTAATCAGATTTTTTAATGTATAAAGCAAAAATAAATTCTCAGTGTGCTGTGATGTGTGAGTGGTTTTCTTTTTCGTTTCTTTCTTTTTTTTTTTTTTTCTTTTAACTTTGGAGAATTCAAGAAATTTTGCTGGGCTGGTGGGTTAGGTTTCTGAATTTGTTGGCCCTGTATCCTTCTGTGTTACTTTGTATCTTTGCATTTTACCGTGGGCATAAGGACTAGAAGTTTAAGGTTTCTTCTAGAGATTTAACCATTTTAAATCTAGTAACAGTTTGATTCATGAGTGACTTGTATTTCAAAAGAAAAGTAGTTTTATAAAGGAAATGTATTTAAGGTAACTAATCTGATATACTAAATACCTTAAAGTCTGTTTTAAAAAATTAGTGCCTGTATTTTTCAAACTTTTTACTTGCACGGCCAAAAGTATATGGTACATTTTAGTACTCTGGTGGAGTACCCCGGAGGGGAGAGTTCTATTTAAAAAGTATAGCAGCTCTTTGCTAAGAAAAACAGCATCCACAGAGATTTTTTTGAAACCAGCTAAATCTCTTTTATTCCCCCAATAGGAGTCTGCTGCTTTTGTAATTTAGACATGATCTAATAAGAGTAGCCTGCCTAGTTTGGCTTAACCTTGAAGATAACCTTACTACTTAATCCGACCTCATGAGGATGGAGCCCCTCACTGTGGAAAGGACAGAAAATACCTCAACGCACACCAAGTGCCTGAATGTTGGTTTTACATTTTTCTTCCAAGAAGTACAAAGTACATTTAGAAGTTTGACAAAGTGCTGGTGTTTTCCTTTGAATGATGCAGATCTCTGGGATGCTAAACTCAAACCTTAATTTGGGGAAAAACTGACAATAGAAGTCTTAATTGTAACTATTGTTTCATTTTCAAGAACAGTTCACTGAGCTAACCTAGCCAATTGACCCTATGTACTATTTTTAGCATTGGGTGGAGAATACACAGTTGCTAATCCACACCTCCATAGTATAATAAATTGGCAATTTTTTTAAACTAAACGGATCTGTTCAGAAACTCTGACCTATGTGGATAAACTATTCAGAGTTTATCTTGTGCTTTAAAAGTAAATTCTGTCCAAAACTATATACAGTGCACCCACGGTAACTTTTTTTAGTCGTTGGGTATGTAGGTCCTTTCATAGATTCTTGTTTTCTAAGAAGAAAAAAATGTTGCCACCAGAAGACTTTCTGTCCCATAGTATATTCTGATGTTGTCTTAAAAATGGATCCACTTTTTCGTTTTTTGTTATTGATGATTCTTAGATGAACTTGCATTATCAGAAATACAGCACACCAGTCAGTATTAACATTTACTTGGTGCTATTAACTGAGTTAAAAAACCTACTGTCAAGCACAGAAGTAGTTTGTAGTTTCAAAAAGTCACTGATGAGAAGGAATAAGGCAGTATTTTGAGTGAACCAAAAGAAACGGGTTGGATAATGACATTATAATACATGCCAGTCCCAACTGGAAGCGGGAGGTGTTCTGGTATATAGGATGCATCGTGTGGAGATGATTCTTGGGTAGCACCACTTTGCTTCCAGAGCTCCTGATTGTAAGCCTCTATATAAAAACATGAGTTATCTTAAAATCAGTTACCTTTTGGCAGATAGCACAAGACCACTAGCAAGGGGGCTGCACATTGTCTTGTGTTGTAGCCCCAAGGGGTTGCTGCCAGAGGCATATCAACAGAGTGGAGCTCTGCAGTGGCTGGGACTGGAGCCCTTGGAAGCCTGAGCAATTTCCTCTCTGTTCTTTACACCTCATTGCCTTCCTTGGAAAAAAACAACGGAGATATTTTCACTTTCCCATTGGTTAATTTTTAGAATTTTTGTAACAAAAGAGAAAGGAAATAGTCATCTTCAAAAATCAATTAGGTCAGGTCAGTAATAGCCAAAAGGAGAATTATGACCATTGTCATACAACTGAAAGGTTGTTGATGCCACTAACATAATTAAGCAAAAATATCGAAATTACCCGTATGACTGTCTAATGAGGTTCATTCAGTGTTTTGCTAGAATCCACCACTGGGAAAGTAAAATAATTCTATAGCTAGGTCATTGCCCCAAGGGAAAGCACAGAAAAGATATGAAATGTTTTAAGAATCAAAATTTAGTTGGCAAAAAAGGCATTGGTGACCTGTTTCACTTTAGGGAGCTGGCAAAAGTGGGTGAAAGAGCTAAGAGGAGCACTTAGAATAAGATAGGTGCCTTAAAAAATCTTTAGTACCATTTTCTAAAAATACACTGCCTTTGAGTTAATTTCCAAATCTGACAGTTACATGATAACTTGAGGATATTTTATCTTGTAACTCAGGGCTTCTCAAAAAGCCAAATAGTGGCAGATGCCACAGGAAGTCCAAGCCTAAAAGTGTCCACACATTGGCACACTGGCAAATCAGATCATTTATGTAGTTACAGTGCTGTTTTCTGTCAGGAATAATCTCTCTTCTGTGGTTGAGTAAAATTGTAGGTGCTTGACATCACTTTGAACATAGCTACCAAAAAGAAAAAAAGTGATTGCTATTTTAATCTGTACAATGTATTTTAAAACTTCACTAAGAAGAAAAACATTGTGTCATTACAGACAGGGGCTGACTTTAGTCACAGTAATGCTGTTAATGTTACTATGATAGATGGCAGAACAATGAGAGAAGAACTAGGAAATGAAAATATTTTCGTGATTTTTTAAACAAATCTAAATTCTCTTTGATAAGACTGAGGTCAGAATAAAAATATTCTGCACTTCTTAGTGAATGAGGCCCATACAAAGTAAATAATGTAGATAAATACATTCATAAACTTTATCAAAATGGGCACCTATGATACTGCAAGCACTAGAAATACTAACTAGCATCAAAAAGTCTTATGAAATATTCTAATGGGACTATGCTTCTCTATAGTAATTTTATAATTGTCTTCATTTTTAAAAATGTTAATTCATATGAGAGGTGTCATTTATTCCCTAAACTGAGGATGACAGGAATTAAGAATCACTGAAACTAGAAGATTTTGAAAAGCTTTCATAGAACCATAATATGTCTACCTTATGGGGCATTTCTACTCAGGAAAATCTAAAGGCTGTGTGGCTAGGTGTTGCATTTTGTGTATATTCTGAATTTCTAAATGTTCTACGAGTTCAAAGAATCAAAAGCAGACTATGAGAAGTGTTGGGAATGGCTTCTAGAATGTACTTGGCTGGAGCAGAAGTGTAGGATTATTTTAAAAGTACAAGCAAACTAGAGCTGACTAGGAGTCTGAGTTTGAGAACAGGGGAGAAAAGCCAAGTGCTGGTTTATCCTGCCTGCCTTATGCAAACTTCATTCACTAAATCCAGTGTAACAATGGAGAGGGTGAGGTAGAATATTACCGTTTACAAAGGCTAATGAAGTAGTAAAGCTAGACCTGTTTCCTCAGGCTGTTAAAATCGGTAAGTAGAATTTCCACAGGCAGGTATTAAGTTCAGGGATCAGACTGATCCCTAACACCTCCACTCACTGACCAACCCTCCCTTATGTAACCGAATTGGCTATTGTGTCTTCTCAGGTGATGTAGTAGCGTATCATCCCTGAAGGTCAATAATGACGACTTGGATTCTCATCCAGTTTCTAGACTTGCCTCCCAGTTTATAAAAAATAAGGATGCAGTGGGTCATGCCCACACACTGCACTCTATAGAATGATTGTGAGGACAATATGCAATATGTCAACTTTCAAAGAAAACAAGGGGGAAAAGAAAAAAAAAAAAAGTAATGTGGATTTAGAAAGGTTAATGTTTAGTTGTTTGATCAATCTTATATACCTATATGTATTAATCTAAACTGATCCGATGATGAAAATATGTAATATAACCATTGTTAAATTTAAACAATAAAAGAACTGAAAAAAAAAATAAGGATGCAAAGGAACATGTTAAATCATTACAAAATTTACAGTGGAAAACTACTGGACAAATGGTCGGATTTTAACACTAAATTGCAAGGAAAAATAAGAGGGAAATATGTATAGATTAAAATGAATTTAAAGGACCAGTGAGATGGTTCAGCAGTCTAAAGCACCAGCTTAGGCAACTGCAGGGACCATAGCTCAATCCCTGGCACCACATGGTGCTCTAGTTCCACCCCCAGGGCAGGCTGAGCTGGCCATAATAAATAAAATGAATTTAAAGATACCTTTCAGCCAATTGTAATGTGTAGATTCTGAGTCACCTGGAAAAGCACTTAGAAGACAGTTGAAGTAATTTTTTTGTTTGTTTTGAGACAAGATCTATGTAGTGTAGGCCAGTCTTGAACCCATTTACGTAGCCCATGCCAAACTCATGGCAGTCCTGCCTCAGCTTCCTGAGTGCTGAGATTACAGGAATGCATCACCGTGCCCAGGGACCATTAAAGAAATTTAGATACATCTTCAATACTTAAGGAATTGCTCAACCAGCTGTGGTGGCACACCTGCAATCCCAGCACTCAGGAGGTGGGAGGCATGTATTATTACTCTATTAAAAATATTGATTTTCTTGACTTGGATAGAGTACCATTACTGCAGTGGTTAAAAAAAAAAATTCTGTGAATCAAAAGAAACAATGTTATTACATTTCACTGAGCACAAATCATGCTACTGAATGCCAACCATGTGCCAAGCATACAGACACACTTAAAATAACAGTTCTGAAGGAAAAACATTTACTGCAGGTTTGCTGCGTTTATAAGAGAATTCTTTTAAGTTTACAAATACTGTCATTATTAAATAATTTGTATTTCAAAACATCCCAATGACTTCAATACCTTTTTTCTTTTTTTGCAGAACTGGAGATTGAACTCAGGCCCCTGTGCTTGCCAGCCAAGCACTTATTCTACTAAGCTATCTTCCCAGCCCCTTCAGTACCTTTTCTCTGTGTGTACTTGGTAAACCCCTTTCTAGACACTTAGACTTTGAACTTAGAGGTGATCTTGTGTACTGAACACAGGCATGTTCTCTTCTAACCATGAGATTTCATTGTCTTAGCAGAAGATTAGACTTTCATAGATGTTACAGCTACAGCACCCTCCATATTCTCTGGTGAGATTCCCTGAGTACCATGCAGTTCATTAAGGGAGAACTGGTTAAACACTTATTTTCTAAAGCATTTCTTTAGCTGGCTAGCAGCAATACTGTGGATTGTGCCCAAGGCCTCTACACTGACTACATCCCCAGCTGCTTGTTTGAAAACGGTCTAGGGGCTGGGGAGATAGCTCCGAGGCACAAGTGCCTGCTGGGCAAGTGCAAGGTTGTGAGTTCGAACTCTGGTCCCACAAAAAAAAAAAAAAAAAAAGAGAAAACAGGGTCTCACTAAATTGCCTGGCTTGGGCTCAAACTTGGAATCCCACTGTGTTGGGCTTATCGGTGTGTACCAGCTCCAAATACATGTTAAGCTCTTTCTAATGCTGCTTTATGGCCTCTTCAGCTAGGCATTCTGTGACATTCAGATCAAACAGACTGTGAACAGGGTTCCAGTACGCAGAATGATCCTCCACCACTCCTAGGAAATAAGGAGAAAAGAAACACCCAAAAGTTAGCTGCGGGTTCCTACGTGATGTTTTGGCATTCGGGAGCAGTCCATCTGTTTTCCTTGATCATGTGCCTCTCTTTATTAACAGAATGTTTTCTTTTGTTTTTTTGTATCTGACTGCTTAGAACAATGCTTTCTCTAAATGCATGATCATGCAGATGTGTAAGGATGGTCCTAATGAGATCATCGGGTCTTTTTTAATATAACAAAAGGTAAGAAAAGTACAGCTGAGGTCTGATAGGTGCATGTGTGGCTCCTGTGCTGCGGAGCTGCTGGCAGGAACTGCAGGTAATGAAATGCATGCAGTTGAGCAGTACTAAGTGGAAAGTCATGTTAGGGGACAGATGGAATTTTGAAGTGCTAAGAGAATGATTTAATGAAACCGGGGCCATAAAATTGCTCAAAAGAATGTGGGCTGATTTCTTCCAGAACTTAGGAGCTCTGGGAATAGAAATGCCATTAGAACAAGAACCGGAAGAGACAAACTTGAACAGCAGAGCTGCACTTTGCGAGATGAACTTTGGGAAGAAAGCGATTTCAGGAAAGAATGCAAAAAGAGATCCGAGATTACGCAAACATCTTAAAACATTATCGCATTTGTCAGATATTAAGATGACTCAGAAATAGTTCTTGCCCTTTAGGAGGTTTTCTGTTTGAGGAAACAAGGTATGTGTAACCGCAAATAATAAAACAAATGGCTAGGTAAGTGTATACACATGCTGTGGCATTGCAGACTGGTCTCATGTAGGCAATCAGCACAGGAAATGAGGGATTTTCCAGGACCGCAAGCATGAGTGGGCATCTGTGGATACGTGACTCATAAGAGAAGACATTGTACACGGAAGGAAGACAGGTCTAATGCAGATGTTAGAGGGCCTCCTGAGGGTGGGGGCACGGTGATTCAGAGAGTGGGACTATGGTTGTGGGCCAGATAATGAGTGTCTTGCAACAGTGAGGAATTTTGGTTGGTTAGCAATAAGAAACACACTTTTGAGCGGGAAAGTTTAGCCAAGGGGAAAAGGAAACTATAAACAAAAAGTTTAAAGGAAGTGCTATGGGAAGGAAGATTGTTTATTATAGGGAGATAAAAGTACTGGCAGGGAGACAGGAAAAATGACAGAATATAAAGATGTGAGATTGTATATATATAACATAAGTAATGTAGCAAGACCCTGTGTTGTTTCAAGTATTGTGTTCCATTTCATTAAGACTATATATGAACAGCACCCTGGAGGTGTGTGTGCTGTTCCATCTATGGAAATTTTCTTTTTCATACAGGGTCTCATTATGCAGTTTGGACTGTACTGATCCTCATGTTTTCAGCCTCCCCGCTGTGTCTCAGCAGCTGGCTCAGCACTTCCAGGGGCAGGGCTAGTGCAGCATGTCATAACAGGAATCAAACCCAGGTCTCTGTGTTTGCCTAAGCATGCGCTTAGTCCACTGAGCTGTCTCACCAGCCCTTATGGAAATTATCTTAAAGCATATTTGACAGTCCTTTTGAACGGGGTCAATGAACTTTGCTGTCAAGAGCCAGATAGGAAATGATTTTGGCTTTGTCTGCCACAGATGTTCTCTGCTATTGCTTTCCTCATTTATCTTTACTTTTCCTCTTCCTCCTCATTCTTTTTCTTCTCTTCCCTCTTTTTCCTTTTTAAAATCATAAAGTCATTCTCAGTTTGCAAGCCGTTCAAACACATCCATCCATCAGATTTGATCTGTGAGCCGCAGTTTGTGGACCTGTACGTCAGACCCAGCTTTCGTGACAGGACCTATGGCGTGCTCTGTGTGTCTCATTTCCCTTCTCAGTAAGTGAAGAAATAGGTTTCCTTGGGGTGCAAAGAGTTAGAGTAGCTTAATACACCTGAGTGTATGAGTCCCCTGACTCGCTTGTGTTCACTGACACTCAGATTGTGGCTGGTAGCTGTCAGCCACCTGGGAACCTAGGACAGCAGTTGATAGCCTTCTTTTCTGTCCTTTTTCCTTTTCTCAACTGTGATAGTTTAAAGATGTCTGACAGTTCTGTCACTTTTATCAGAAAAAAAAAAAAAAAAAAGCAATCACAAATGTGTATTCCCATCCCTTCAACCTAAGCAGCCTTTGACATTACTTCAGCAAATAGACTCTGACAGCAGTGACACTGTTTGACTTCTGAGGCAGGATCGTAAAAGGTGGTAGTTTCCAACTCTGCTGTTGGAGCTCCAGGCTACATGTAAGAGCAGCTACCCTGAAGTGACTGCGCTAGAGCGACCTTAGTGAAACCAGTGCAGAGAGGCGTGTGAGGAGGCCCAGCTGTGGCTGTCTCCACTGCCTCACTTCCCAGGCCAGGTATTATACAGGAATGAGCAGGCTCGTGTAGTAGGATGACTGGACCCAGCTCCTCTGAGTCTCCCATTCCCATGTGTGTCAGGTAATAAGCTAGCACATAGTTTTTCTTCGTAAATGTTGGTTTGATGCATTTTTCTTGTCAGCGTTATCTGGATGCATGGTACCCAGAAGCCCTTCAACCCTGACTGCTACTTCCCCGAAGTCCCTACCTGTGGTAATTCCCATCATGGTGGCAGAATACCTCAAAATAACAACTGAAAAAAAAAAAAAAAGAATTATTCCAACCCACGGTTTCAGTCCCCAGGCAGCTTGCTGTCACAAGGGAGTGACAGTGGATAATGTGCACTTGTGGGCTTCCTCTGCCTTCCGCCCTGTTGCACCTTGGTCCTCAGCCTATTGACAAGATTAAACATTAGCCTAATATGCCCTCAACTTCTGGGCTTCTTCATATGCACTGATGTTGTCTGTTCTACTGTCGTCTAAACTCTGAACTTACCTTACAATCAGAAACTCTCGGAAGGACTGGATAGCTCATGAAAATAATGCCAGAATGGCAACATGAATTTTATTGAGATATAATGCAGACAAGAGTAGTCCCCCATGTCTGCCCTGTGGAATATACACAAAATCGAGTGCACTGTTGTAGGCTGCTTGCATCTGCTTGGTGTAAGGACTCTGTAGCTAATACTCAAGCAAGAGTCACATTATTAAGGGATATAATGCAATGGGGAAGATGATGCTCACATCTGTCACTGCTCCGTGTTATGGGTCACCTGAGATACTTTGGGATCTAGGTTAAATGCATCCTCTGTCTCCATTTTTCTTTTTCCATTGGGGGATGGGAAGTATTAAAGCCATGACCTTCCCACTGAGCTGTATCACCCCCCTTTTTTTTTTTTTCAGAGTCTTGCTCAGTTGGCCAGACTGGGCTCAGACTTTGATCTTCTGTTTTAGCCTCTCAGAAGTGCTGGGATTCCAGGTTTATGCTACCATGCCTGGTCTTCTCCCTAACTTTTACAGAGGTGTCTAATCTAATTAAAATGAGTGTTCATGAGGCATATTCATGAGGTGTAGTGGCACAGACCTGGGATCTCAGCACTGGGAGACTGGCTGGAGGACAGGAGGTTTAAACCCAGCTCAGACAACTTACTGAAACTCTGCCTAAAAAAAAAGAATAGAGGAGGAGGGCCCAACAGGATGGCTCAGTGGTCTAAAGTGCCTGCTTGGGAAAGCTTAGGCAGCTGCAGGGACCATGGTTCGATTCCTGGCACCACATGCTGTGCCAGCCCTGCCCTCAGGGCAGGCTGAGCCGGCCATAAAAATAAACAAAAGTTCTGAAACAAGAAAAAAAAAAAAAAGAAAAGAATAGAGGAGCAGCAGCTGGGGACATACCCATTGCAAAGACTGGGTTCAATTCCCAGTACAAAAAAAAAGTGTCAATTGTAATGTTAATGAACAAACCTGGATGACCCAGTGGAAGAGAATTTTAAGGAGTGCTAGAGCAACGGGGGTATTTTACTTGAATTGTTTGTCCTAGAAACTAAATTTCCTCATGCCCTGCTCTGTATAACTATTATGAGGACAACAATATGCAATGTCAGTTATTATAAATGTACTACTAACATGTTTTGAAATTATCATATTATTTCTTATTAAAAGTAATAAGAATAAATGAAAAAAGAAACTAAATTTCCTTACATATTAAGTCAGTGGATATATGTTTATAAACATACATTGTTTTATTTATCTGCTACTGTTGAATATCACTAGATGACCTTCAGAACACTGGCTGCAAATGGAGTACAATAAATAATCAAGACCCCTCACTCTGAAGGATTGGCTTCAGCAAGTGCATGGGCCTGGGGATGAGCTCTGATTGGCAATCGCTCAGGGAGAGCAGGGAGAGACTGTGTGTGGCAGCAGCCCATGTCTCCTGCAGTGATACATATGTTAGATTTAAAAGGGATATTCAGTTCATAGGAAAACTGCGTGCATTCAATAACATCTTCCTCTAAGCTAAAAGCTTACAAAGCCTTAATAAAAAAGCCATGCAACTTTAACAATGAGTTTATTACTAACTGAATTTAATTCACAAAATGAATTTTCCCTAATACGTAGGCAGTTGTTGGATTTGGCTTTGTTCGTTTTTAATTAACATTTTTAGTTGTTTGGTTTGATCAAATATTGAATTTGGGTTCAAAGATAGATTTCCTTTGAGGATATAGTCCAAAGAGGCCAAGTAAATAACAAAAAAATCATGGTTTCCAAGTTTTGCAGAGCAATATTCTCTAGTTGTTCCACCGCAAGCAGTATTTATGACTTTTCTCAGTATTTTATAACTTCCTTATGCTAATTGAGCCTTTCTTTCCCTCTTCACTACATTTCTTCCTTCTTGCTTTCCTGGTTTGTTCATTTCTTACAAATATATGGCTGCGTTTGAGGAGAGAGGCCCAGCCAGAGACACACACCAGAAACGAGACAGATTTGCGGTTACATCCTTGTGATGTGATGATATGGACTTAGGAATCCTAATCGTAAACTTGGAAACATTAATGCTGTAGAGCAGTGGTTCTCAACCTGTGGGTCAACACCCTGGCAGGGGTCGAGCGACGAAAACACAGGGTTCGCCTAAAGACATTCCGAATCATAACTGTAGCAAACTTAGTTTTTTTGACTTTTTGAGACAGGGTCTCGCTATGCAGTTGAGGCTGGCCTTGAGCTCACTTTTGTAGCCCAGGCTGGTCTCGAACTCGCACCAATCCTCCTGCCTCAGCCTCCCGAGTGCTGGGATTACAGGCGTGAGCCACCACGCCTGGCAAACTTACAGTTTTGAAGTAGCCACCGAAATTATTTTTTGGTTTGGGGTCACTGCAACATGAGGAACTGTATTTTGGGGTCACAGTATTAGAAAGACAGAGAACCACTGCTGTAGAGGGAGTTCGTTGCGGGAGCAGATGGGACAGGCGACTCTTCAGCGGTGGAAACCTTGCCTGTTTCTAGTGCCACCACGTACAGACTTTCTGTGATCTTGCAGGGAGTCATTGTGTGCCTGGGGCATAGCAAGGGTCCTAGAGTTGGGTAGCCAGCTGTTATGTCTGCTCTGTGTCCTTCAATAGCTATGTGATCTCAGCTGAATTTATCCTTGGTTCCCCTGCCTGTAATCCCAACTGTGAGAGTTTATTCTAACAATCACAAATGTACCTAAGATACCTGGCAAAGTATCAACACAAGGAACATGTTTAATGAACAGTAGCTAGTTGGTGTCGAAAAGGTGTTTTTCAAATACCTGATGCAACTATATTATTGAGTCTGTCTGTCTGTGACATAAATCCATACACGACCATTCTAATCTCCTGAAACTACATATTCATTGTATTACTTTTTTTTTTTGATACAAGGTCTCACTACACAGGTCAGACTCAGTGATTCTCCTGTCTTCAGCCTTCCCAGTGCTGAGATTACAGGCATGTGCCACCCTGTCTGCTCAGCGCAGTTGGGGCACAAAACTGTCATGGCATGTAGTGTCAGTGATCGAACCCCAGTCTCTTGTACTTGCTTAGGCAGGCTCTTAGTCTGCTGAGCTATCCTGCCGGCCTTCTCATTGTACTACTTTTAAGAATGGTTTGTAAACAGGGAAGTCACTTTGGCTGCCAGTTTAGTCACATTCAGAGCCAGGCATTGTGGTGCATGCCTGTAATCCCAGCACTCAGAAATCTGGGATCACAGCAAGTTCCAGGCCAACCTGGGCTACTCAGTAGTATATATATAACATACTAATATATTGTGTGTATGGTATTGCTTTCTTTAAAAAATTATTCTTCGGTAATTTTAACTCAGTCTACCTTGTCTAACTTTGATGTCAACCTTATAAAAAACAACAGGCAATTTGAGTCATTTCTTGTTGATTAAAATCTAGCCAGTGCTGGACTGGAGCATTTCTCCTTGCTTGCTAGCAATCGCTAGAGCAGTTGTAGAGCACTGCTTGGATTGACAAATAAATGGCTTGGAGTCATTCTGCATGACAGCTTTCTAGTTCTGCAAAGCTGTAAAACTGACTCAAACAAATGGCTGAAATCCCCCCGGGAGCGTGAGAGTCATTCATCCCCAGAATACCTGGTCTTCCTGAGTGCACTCCAGAGCATGGGACAGGTCCACCAAGTGCTGCGTGGAGAAGGGGGTGGGGCCATGTGGTGTGTGGTGCTGCGCTGCAGCCCTAGGAGGGCACCACACTGCCTGTGCTGAAGTGTGTAGTGTTGTCATTGAGACAAGCACCTTTTTAGTCAAAAGCGGTAAATCTTCCTTTGTTGAGATGACAGATGGTAAGGATTGTTGTTTCTGTTTCCAGCAGCCCATAAGAGAAAAAACAAGTAATTGGCATTTAGAATTTTTTTTGGGTCTCAAGAATCCTGGGGAAGGATGGAAGTCATGTAGTTTCAGCAAAATTAGGTAACGTTTGTATCAACAAAATGATGTGTGAGTCCTAATGCTCAGCGTCTAGGACTGCATCAGATTAGGTGGCAAGAAGTAGGCTCACAGATGGAACTAAGCTTGCTAATTAATTGACCTAAAAGTATGGAAATTGTTTCAGATTATCCAGATATAATCAAATATAATCAAAGTGAAAGAGGAAGAAGAGAAGGAGGCATGCCCACAGAATGAAGGCGAGACTGTGGGTGGCATCCGCCTGGGACTGCTGGTGGATAAAGGAAGGAGACAGCCAGGGGATAAAAGTAGCCCCTGGACACTGGATAGCAAAGAACACTGTGTACTAGGGGCCTCCAGAAGCCCCTGACTTAGCTGGGGGCATGCCTGTAATCCCAGTACTCTGAGAGACTGAGGTAGAACAGTCATTATTCCAACCCTGCCTGGGCCATTTAGCAAGAGCCTGCCTCAAAATTTTTTAAAAAGTTGTGGAGATTAACTAGGTTCAATACTCAGTGTGGGGTAGGGGAGAGAAGCCCTTGAGTTAAACCCACTGATGCTCATTCTGGCCCTCTGACCTCCAGAACTGTGAAGATGGTACAGTGCTAAAGTTGGGTTTGTCATAATATTGCAGCAACAATAGAAACAGCATTTAACTATCAACAGTTAAATATCTTAAATTGACGAACCCAGATTTCATCTTTTCTGTCTAAAGGAGGAGTTACAGAGAAATGACAGAGCAAAAGCAGAGCAGAAGGAAGCCACACAAAAGGCTTGGTTGGCCAGCTGCCAGGTACCGTGGTCTCTATTCAGTTGCTGTTGCAGTGAGTTCAACCGCCAGGGTCTTCCTTTCTGTTTTCATTTTTGTCGTTAGTTTCTGCGATCCCCTCTTCACAGTTTTCTCTTCAGTTTCCCTGGCTGTTTTCTCTCCAGTGCTTTCCCCTTCATCCCGTGGGATCAGCAAGCTGGCATTGTGGCCAGCTCCTGCCTTCCTCACCACACCCACCGTCCCCAGGGAAGAACTGAGAATGAAGGCTAGTGACAAGCACATAGACCAGACAGGAAAAGAGGTTTCTGAAAACAGGAAGGAGCAACAGTCACGGCACGGTCAGCAACTGGATATGCTGCCGTATTGGTCAGCACTTGACACCATTTTCTTGGAGAAGTTCTTACAGTCTTCTGCATGCCAGCACTGAGCTCAAAGCTTTTTCCTGTGCTTTTGGTAATAGGGTGGAAGTTCTCCACTTCTGGAAACAGTTAACGGTACTGTAAGAGCTCCTGGCTGGGTTTAGAAAGCAGAGTGAAGTACTCCGAGTGTACCAGCTCCATCACCATCTCGAAATGTGGTACAGGCTCTAAGATAGCTAGTTACAGAACCTCCACTGTGTGTGTGGCAGAGCACCAGACGCAGGTTGTGCGGTGGCCAGAGGCGGCCCATCCAGTGGAGGGGAAGAGCTCCCTGGTGCTGTTTCCTTAGCACATCACTTTGGGGACTTGCTGGCAGTGCTGTCCTAAAGATACGCTCCTTGAACTTGCATGAGAATGTAACTTCCTCCTGAGGGTGACTCCATGTGCCTACACCAAGGACTGTCACTTCTTTCTTTGGAGTCAAGGAAAGGCTCCAAGGCCTAGGGAAAGAACATTTCCTTCTTTCAGTTCCCCCCTTGTCTGTGAGGTGACCTCCAGGTGTACATATCTGCATCATGTGACATCGTCTCAAGCTGTGTTATTCTGTAAATTTGATCAGATGACTTTATGTTGGACAGACCGAAATCTTTAAAAGGGACCATCTGACAACTTTAACAGCCCATCACATTCTAGGCAGAATTCCTGGGAGGGCTACATTTTTACTCATTATAAATTGATGAGCGATTTAAAATGCCTCATTCTGATCACTAGTATTGCTACAATTAGTCTCCCTTGAATTTCCTCCTGCACCCCTGACAGCCACTGTGCTGGCTGCCTTCTGTCTCCACACCTTAGTTAGGCACTGTTGTAACACCCTACGCCTTCCTGTTTGTCAGCAGTCATTGCACTGAAGAGTGTGAGCTACTCATTGGGGTCCTCCACGGCACTCAGATCTGTGGTAGCTGGACCATGCTTGTCTTCCAAAGAGCTTTCGGTGACTCTTCACTTTGCCCTTCTGGCTACCAACCTTCAGATCTCTTTTTGGCTCTGCCATGATTCTTGCATCTTAATGAGGGCTGGTGTTGTCCTTTCCCACTGATGGCAGCTAGTCTCCTGAGCTGGCTGTCATCAGTTCCTCCTCCGCTGTGTCATCACTGAGAGATGGAGTCAGTTCCCTTACCCTTGAATATGGCTGGCCTGTGACTAGTTTCACCAGTACAGTATGACAGAAGTCCCAGTGCCAATTCAAGGCATATCCATTAGAGATATCTAGTAATGAAGGTGAATTCACTGTGTGGGAAGTATTGTATCCTAATTATAAATCTGGTGGAATAAAGGGGAAGTTTAGAGGAAGCAAACGATATGTATAAAGGTGCTATGAGGGCCCAGGGCTCTTCTGCCTAGCTGAGCAGAGGTCACAAAGAAAAAAAACTTCCTCTGTGGAATATTCAGGTTAGCGCTTCTTTTTGTGCTACCAGGGATTGAATCTGGACCTACCTTGCTCTTGCCAGGCAGGCACTTATTCTATGGAGCTATTTCCCCAGCCCTGGTTAACACTTCCAAGTTGCAGTTTGCCAACACTCAAGAGGGCAAAGCCACAGGAAGTAAAAGGAGCCCAGCACACAAAGGGATGTGAGCTCTGCTGGCTGGGGTGAGCTAATCTAAGAGCTCTGCTTGGGTGTGAGGACCTAGTGCCCAGCATGCAGTACCTGCTCATTTCATAGAACACGAGCATGCCACTGGCCAGACTTCTGTCCCAGCTGGGAGCATGGGATGCAAGGCCTCTGTTTCCTTTATTACCCTGACTGATTTGTAGAAGAAAAGTGGACAGTCTGTTTTCCCTTCCAGGGCCTCTGTGTATTCCTCTTATAAAATGAGAGGGCTGATTTACTAGGATGTCTGGCAGCCTGTGGCTTAGCTCAGTTGCTTACGCGCCTGTTCCAGTGAATGCCTTTAGCCACAGGGGACCGGGGTTCCATCCCCAGCTCCATGTGCCTTGCTCAACCCACCCTTAAGGCAGCCTGAGCCAGCCAAAAAAAAATCCTTCTCCTACTAGGATGACTAGAAGTGGAACAAAAGAGTTACAGCTCAAAAAACAAGACTGTGTCCTTCCGTGGTGCGAGGCAGGAGGGCCTGTGAGAGGCGTCCTTGCACACGAGCTGTCCACTGAGTGCGATGGACGTGGCTGTAGCGTATCTAGTGCAGCAAGTCAGTTATTCCTTCACGCCGCTGGCAAATGAAGCAATTTTCTGAGTAACAAATTGCATAGTGGACACTGGACAGAGTAGGGATTAAGGCCCAAGAGGAACGAGCCTAGCAAGCCAGGTGAACCGGCTCCGTGTTTCTCAGCTGTCTGGCTGTTCTGGGGAAGAATACCGGCACGCCTGGCTGTAGGCTTCTCTAGTTGCTGCCGTCAGTGCCATTCACACCTTGCTGGGAAGATTCAGTCTCTTGTGGGTTGTCAGTCAGTTCTTTGTTGCATGGGCCTTTTCATAGAGTGTCGCAGACCCCAGCAGCTTGTTTTAGCAGGAAAGCAAGCAGGAAGACGAGAGAAAGTGCCAGCAAGGAGGAGAATGCTGGCAAGATTGGAAGGCACGGTCTGCAGTGATTTTCTCATCACAAAAGTGACAGGCAGCCCTACTTCTGCGTTGTGTTCTTAAGTCACTAGGTCCAGTCCACACCGCAGGACAGGTTTACACAAGACAGTAAAGGAGGTGGGACGAGGAGGCCTGGCAGAAGCTTTCTCCCACAAAAGCTTTTCATCTCAGGGGCTCACTGTCACCTGGAGAACACCCTAATGTCTGGGGCCATGAGGGAAAACTAGTCATGTGGTAAGAACAGTCAGCCAGCCATGTGTGAGAGTTCACTTGCAAATTGCTCATTCTCTCCTTAAACAAGCTTATCTTTTTTTTTTTTTTTTTTTTTTAATGTATATATTTGGTGCAGAGTCTCACTGTGGACTCACAGTGATCCTCCTGTTTTCAGCCTCTCCAGGGCTGGGATTATAGGCCTGTGCCACCAGGCTTGGACTTTTTTTTTTTTTTTTAATTTGATATAGGGTCTCATTGTGCAGTTCACAATTCAGACTCGTACTGATCCTCCTGTCTCAGCCTCCCTAGTGCCAGGATTACAGACATGCACCACCATGCCTGGTTCCTGGGCCAGCACCATGTAGTACTAGGGATCAACCCCAGGACCTTGCACTTACCAGGCAAGCACTTACATTGCCAAGCTATCTCCCTGGCTCTAATCTTAATTTTTTAGTTTCATATTTTCTTTCTTTCTTTCTTTCTTTCTTTCTTTCTTTCTTTCTTTCTTTCTTCCTTCCTTCCTTCCTTCCTTCCTTCCTTCCTTCCTTTCCTTCCTTCCTTCCTCCATGAGGACTAATACTAATGGGGCCAAAACAAGTCCAAAACCCATCAGGGCAAACATTAAGTCCTGTAGTTCCATGTGGACCATCCAAAGCAGTCTGTGGCAAACTGTGAGCTCCATGTGGCTCCACCCCTATGGCACTCTTGGTGGCTCCCAGAGCTTCTCTCTTAGGCTGGCTATGCTCCCTCTGTGCAGTTTTCCTTTGATGATCCACGTTGCTGGCTTTTCCAAACTTCTGGGGTTTCCACAGAGTAGGATTCTCACAGCTTCACACATTGCCCTCCCTGTGGCACACTGCCTAAGGCTCCCAGGCCTTCTTCTAAAATCGAGGAGGAAGCCTCAGAATTCACCTCACTTGAAACCAGCGCCATGTGGGTGATGCCAAGGTCCGCTGCCAGCTGGAGCAATAGCCAAGCTTCCTTCTCTCTTAGCTATAGGAGTCCAGTGCCTGGATTTCTGAACACTCTGACCCTGATTCTGAGGAGCAAATTCTTTATGCTGGTGCCATTCTGTGACCTGGTGTGGCTGCCGTCTCCATGCTGGAACTTGGTGTGCCCACTGCCTCCATTCTGGAGCATGCAACTCTGTGACTTTCTGCTCAAAGCAAAGTCCCTTAGCCTTGTGCTTCTGAGGCTGCAAAGGGGAGAACCTTCCATCTCCTGTGATGCTCTCAGGACACCTTTGCTACTCCCTTCTTCCTCCTGGGCAATGGAGGCCTCAGCTCTATCTTTGCAGTCCACAGCCTTCGTGGCGCTTTCTTTCTGGCCAAATTCACAACATTGCAAATCATGTTGCGGGGCTCTTTGCTCTTTGTTGTCAATAGATATTTGACCAAGAGCCCCTAGCAATAGCCATGCCACTGCCCCAATATTTGACTGCTTTGAAATTTCCTTTGAAAAATTAATTAGTCCGCCATGTTTAATTTCAGTCTCAGACAACGTCTCTGGATATGGGCAAAACTCTGCCACAGTTTGGGCCAAGCCAAAACACAAATGATCTGGAGTCCAGCAACCAATGCAGTCCTTCTTCCCAGCAGAAACCTCCCCAGCCTGGTCTTTACAGGTTGGCTTTCTATCAGTCTTCTGGTCTGAGCCCTGACCAGAACCTCCCCTACAAAAGTGCCAAAACTGTTGCAGTGCTTTACTCATAGGTGACATCGGCAAACCTTTCCTATTTCTTTCCATAAGCCTTTCCCAAAAGCTTGTAATCCACATGGTCAGGTATAGCCACAGCAATGACCCCACTCTCCAATTTGGTACAATGGTACCAAATTGTTTTAGTTACTATTCTGTTGTTTCTGGGACAAATACCCGACACATTAGCTTAGGGAAAGAAAGTTTTGTTTAGCTCACAGTTCCTGGAGGTTTCACGACACTGCCTCTGCTTTATAGGGACTAGAGGAGGGGCTGGGGTGCTGCTGTGTCCAGGATGATTTGCTCTGTGCCTCCGTGGGAAACCGCCACCTGGTGTATGGGGCAGGGGGCGCTCTGACAGCGCGTGCTGTCAGTTTAACGGTTAGTGCCTCTCTTGGCCACGCCCCCTCAAGCCCCACCACTAGTGCCTCGCGCTTGACAGCTCCATGATTTACATGAGGCTTTGGGGGGACAACTAGATACAAACCACAACAGGTGGATAGTATAAAATAATCCTATGAATTGTGTGTCTTACGTTTAGTTTTTCTCTTGCAAGCCCTAAGTACAACATGCACCATCCATATGTAATGACACATACCTGCTAATATCACTTCCACATATTTTCCAAACTTATTCAGTGTCTCGATTTGTTTTACAATTTTCTATCCTGTACCTGCCTGATGCTTTTATTAAGATATTATGAACATTCTGAGGCACAGGGATCCATCGGTCTCAGTCAGATCGGATCTATCTGCGGAGACACGGTGGCAGGAATGAGAAAGATAGACAAGAAGACAAAAGCTGGGCCACGTGTCGCTGGTCTGCCTGACGGGCAAGACGTGCACCAGCACAGTGAAGCCTATGCGTATTTACACTGTGGCAAAGTTAGCAACGTGTGACACAAGGTTGCCTAGGGATGAGTAGCTGACATTAACCTTAAAGTCAGGATGCTTCTCTCAGGACTGAGGTAGCTTGTTTGTTTTACGTAGGAAGCCTGGTCCCACGTGGCTACACACTTCTGAATGACTTTCCGGCTTCTGTGGCTCTCTACACTAAGGCCTTCATTTCCTGGAGTTCTGCATCATCTGGTGAGATGGACATAGTGTGAGTCAGGGTGGTGACTGCACTGGGAGTGAGCTTGCTTGTCTGGGCGGAGGCTGAGGAAACCTGGGTAAGCCAGGTGATTTGAGGGACCACCAGTACTGGAGAAGACGACCAGTGTTTCCCTCTTTGGTCTATGCAGCACTTCTTCACCTTTTGTTCATGCTGTCTTTTTGGCCTCATTCTTCCTCCTGTCCTTTGCTTTGCCTCTAAGCATTTTCTTCTTTTCATCTATGGCTAGCAAGACCTTGGACCCCTTCTTCCGTGACCATTTTCTCTCCTGCTGTGTGACCCAGTACAGTGGCCAACATGAAAGGGGCATCTTCCTGACCCTCAAAAGCTCTTGAACCTTCTCCTCTCTGATTTTCCACACATTCTTTTTTTACCTCTGTTATTATATTCCTTCTTCAGAGCATTACACACTCAGGTGTTTGCTTCCCTTGGCCTTGGACTCATTCTTCTCCACATAACCTGAAATATATGAAAGGGTTCCTGTAATATTTGCAAAATGAATAAATAAAAACCCAGAGGCTGCATGAGTCACCCACAACTGCTATTCGCAAGCACAGCCTGGGGCCCTGGGCAAGACCGGGGCTGTATAGCCTTCTGCCCCTGATTTGTGGACTCTGTGATTCCTCCGAGAGCAGCTCTGCAGAGGCTATGTCCACAGCACACTGAGGGACTCTGAGCAGTGCAGTCCTAAAGGGCAGGGAGCACTTGCAGGTGACATAGGAAATGCAGCGTGGGGGAGGGGTGGGAAGGTCTGGGGGCCACCGCTGGAGAGGAGAAGAAAGGGGAGCACCCATAGAGTGGCGGGGAGAGGGCTGCCCACGGGCAAGCGGACGTGCAGGCAGGAACAAGCAGGGCTCCGTTGTGATGATGGACGCATCTCCTGCTGTGTCCCGCGAGTAGCCCAGCAGGAAAAGGCAGAGGGCGCAGCCAGATGTAGGCAGTGCCGCTGCCTGGATTCCAGCCTGGTGCCCCTGGGGGGAAAATACCACTGGAGTTCTTGCTGTGATCCTGGGAGGTTACACTGGGGACTGTGACTGGTTTGTATCACCTGTCACCTTAGAGGAGCAGGATTATTTTATTTTATTTTTTCTTTTGGAGACAGGGCCTTGCTATGCAGTTCAGGTGAGCAGGATTATTTTAAACTAAACACAAACACGCTGACTTAGCTGGGTGTGGTGGCTCACGCCTGTGATCCCAGCACTTGGGAGGCTGAGGCTGGAGGATCCGTGTGAGTTCAAGACCAGCCTGGGCTACAAAAGTGAGTTCAAGGCCAGCCTGGACTGCAGAGTGAGACCCTGCCTCAAACACACACACACACACACACACACACAATGCTGAATTTCAGAGTTCTCTTTTATGATTTTGGTGTGGCCTATATTCATTTTGGTTATAAAGAAAGCCCATCTGTACCGTGGTGTAGCCGCAAAAGCCGACATTTATAATCCCATGACAACGTTGTTGGAATTCTAGTAAATGAATCCAAATTGACCACTTCCAGTGCCACTCATAGTGAGAAAAAAGACACTAGGTCATATGACCAGCTGTGGGGAGCCAAGAGGCTGCTAAGTCCGGTCAGGGAAATGGCTACCCGGAACAAAGGCCTCAACCCAGGGCTGAAGCTGGGTTTTATTCATGAAGAGCTTGGAGATGAGTAACTGCAGGAGAGGGGGGAAGTAGGTAAGGGCTGGGAACTGGGCTGGGTAGGAGGCTGGAAATCACCTCTGCAATAGGCAGAGAGAGATGCAAAGACTTATCTGCATATCACAGATTGGAGCAGTATCTAGTGTTTGGGGTGCTTCCGTTTTGCTGTATAATTTGTAAACCCTGAGAAGTCATAACCTCTTTTCTGGAGGTTCATTCTCAGCCAACAGCCTGGCCTCTCTTGGCCTTTGCTCTCACATACTACTTGGGAACTACAGGTGGGGTAGCACTGGCCTGTGGAACTGCTTTAAAGACTGCACATCAGCAGCTTGGCTAGCCCCCCGCCCCCTGTTTAAAGGCGCTTGCAAGGATGAGGAAATGTCCTAGCCAGCTCTACATAGCTATGTGCCAAGGTAGGGCCAAACATGCTTCTTTCAAGGAGAGCCATCCAGGTGGTCCACAGATTAGATGGTGCTTAAAGAAAGAAATGTGTGTTGTCCCATCATTTTCTTCAGAAGACCCCTGATGCTGAGCTTCACTCGAGAGTGAGGCATAGAGGTGACATGCGACTTGGGTGCATACCTCTAGGACTCCAGCATGTACAGGGTTGGGGAGGACTGGCTCACCCATCTTGCTCTCGTCTCCTCCATGCCACTTTTCCACCATGGCTAGGGTTACTTTTGCCCTTTGTCTTTGACTCACTGCTCCTCTGTCATGATCAGTGGCGGACGCCAAAATGTGGAGGCATCCTTCCCAGACCCTCCAGACCTGGAAACTCCCTTCTCCTCTGACTGTCCACAGCACACTCTGGTTCTCTTAGGCAGTTATCTCATGCGTGATGCATTTAGAGAGCCAGGCACAGGCCCACAGACCCTATGGCTTGCAGCCCCACCAAGTCCCTGCTCCTGCCATCCAAATCCATTTTTGTTACCCTGGGACATAACTCTTACCTTCTGTGCCGCTTTGCTCTTATATTAGGACTTAATGAGCCACCTTTCTGCTCAGACAGCATTTAGTGACACTGGTCAGCACCGCCGACAGATAGCCCTGTCCCCAGGGGGCCAGTTCCTCTCAGCAGGATGGCACTTGCCCACCTTGATAGGTAGTGGGAAAATTACCAATTGCCTCCTAGACCTGCTTCAAGGATTCTGGTAACCTGGCAGTGAATGAAGTGCACAGCCTTCCAACTCAATGACGTTTAAGGCAGCCTCTCACCGGCTCAGGCAGCGAAATAAATCGGTACTCAGCTGCCCCCAGTCTATTTTTCTGGTTAGAGCTATAAATAAAAGAAATGATTGTGCCACCGTGTGCGTGACACCAACCTGCCCCCTCCCCCCGAGCAATCCAGTTCTCTCTCTCTCTCCAGCTTTGTTCTGCTCTCCCCAGGGAACAAAATGCTAAGGATTATATTTGGAGGTTGCCTGGTGCTGTGTGTCTACATTTGAGTCCCACACAGATAAATATAACAAATTGCACATCCACCCCTACCAAATTTGTAATTCATTCACATGAAAGTATTTTTCACTAAATATAATAACTTCCCCGATCTTATTTGGTTTTTTTATTCATGGGAAGAAGTTACATCATTCACCGGTGACATTTAAGTGACAGTTACTGTGGTAACACAGAGTAATGACCTTGTGGAGCATGGTGTATTGGTGTGCTTATCCAATAATTTAGAGAACCCATAAATACTAGGTACAATGTCTGATGAGAATGCAAAAGGAAAGACATTTTTGACACACAAAGATGGTGAAATAAAACAGTTCATAAAAGCTTGTCCTCATTCTTGCACCCTGCTTCTCCCAAACTCCTTCCCCTAGGACATCAAAAATGTTGCCTTGGGCCCGGCGGGATGGCTCAGTGGTCTAAAGCGCCTGCTTGGGAAAGCTTGGGTGGCTCAGGGACTATGGTTCGATCCCCGGCACCACAGGCTGCGCCAGCCCTGCCCTCGGGGTGGGCTGAGTGGGCCATAAAAATGAGTGAATAAACAAAGGTTCTGAAACAAGAAAAAAAAATAAAATAAAATAAAAAATTCTTAAAAAAAAAAGTTGCCTTTCCCCCAACTACTTGAGCATTAATAACATAACCAAGAAATCAGCCTTCCTGCCTCCCACTGCGAGAGCACCAAGGGCTTCCGTCTGTGTATCAGGAAGGCGGGGCTACCTTCCTTAAGGCCAACGAATGGTCTTAACCCTCTTCAGGCTAAATCTGCTTTAATCAGCATGCCCGCACATCCTGTCAAACTTGAGCATTTTAAAACAATATGTTATTTCTTCAGATTCTGCAAAAGCCCCAAACCCACTCTTCATTGAGGCTGTTTCGGAGTTGAACTCCCCGTCTTAGCCAAGAGGCTGCTTCCTGGCTCTGGCTTAAATTAATAAGGCCAATCAGCAATACGCAAAGCCTGGACGGCCCATCATTCTTCTCCAGCTTTTTGCCATCTTTCGTGCAGTCTTATAAATCATGTTAAAGCTATTACCCCAATGACCATAAATTAGGGGGCGTGGCAGTCCACCGCAGACTAACATGTCCCCGGGGATGTCACTGCGCAGTGGGGGTCTTTGGGTTGAGAGGGCAGGAAGCAAGCCCCCAGCCTTTGCGGTTGCCTGAGGCTGGCTGGCGCTGTCCAGCGGGGTCCTATTTGGAGCGACCTGCACCACCCTGAGATGTGTTCACTGCCAGCTGTGGGTCCTCCTGCGTACTCTCCCCCACCGCCTACACACACACACACACACACACACACACACACACACACACACACACACACGCTGCACTGCCCAGGCCTGGCAGGGGACTGCTGACAGGAAAAATCTCGTTTCTCCACCTGCTTTCGTGTGCTCTTTTTGGAGGCAGCTTTTTGCTCTTTGGGGAATGGGCAGGTAACGAGGGCTGGGGAGAGGCCCCCCCACTCCTCCCACGTGTGTCAGACACACGCGCGCGCACACACACACACACACACACACACACACACACACACGCCTGGTCAGTCTCTGGAAAGGCAAATAGGACAAAACGGGCGGGGTGGATGCTCTCACCTCCGTCCTGCCCCAGGCCCCAACCTTGCTCCTGGATGCAGGTCGCCGAGAAGGCCCAGCTCCGCCTCAGGTCTCCCAGGCCTGGTGAACAGGAGACGGGCTCCGCTGCCGCTGTTCTTGGGTGGGCGCTGCCTCTCAAACCCAAGCCGGTGCACACGTGAGCCCCGAAGTCCAGCCCATCCGACGGCAGTCTGGGCACATGTGGGTCCCCTACCACGTATATTTGTGCCCTCAAGCACTGCAACCCGGGCTAGCTGCTTGGAAGCAGTGAATGTGCTCCTGAAAGCTGACCAAACCCTAGAATCTAATAAAATAAAGACGGAGCCGTCTCCTCTTTAAGTTCCGTACAGACAGTCATGAAATGCCTGAAAAGCTTCAAGCACTTTCATTTGGTTTTCCGAAAAGGGACAAAGGGAACGGGGAGAAGTCCTGCTGAAATAGAGGCGGAGGGGGATTTCCACCGTTCTTCTTCCTGTACCACAAAGACTGTGGTTTGTGTCTTGTTATCCTCTTTTCTGCCTGGTGTCCTTAGTGGTGGAGAGAAGTGGATATCATTTTCATGTTCTCTCTCTTCAGTATGGTGTCCATCTTGGTTTTACAGGATTGGAATCATTTTGGGTATCATTTTTCCACTGGGTGAGATACCCTCCCTCTTCTCTTTTTTCACAGGAAAGTGAATTCCTCTTCTGTCCTCCTAAGTTTCATTCCAGTCACTTCCCTCAGAAATACCTTTTTTTTTTTTTTTTTTCTGTACCAGCTCAGGGGCATATCCATGGTCCTGCAGGGCCTGAGGTAGAAAGGCAGTCACAGGCTGGGGTGGCCATGGAAGAGGTCAGGCCCATACCCTATCTAGGACTCCTATCCGTGACAGGCACTGTTGTGGGCTCATTTATACCCAGCAAAATTCCTATGCTGAAGCTGCCCTCTCCCAGTACCTTCAGAATACAACTATATTAAAAGAAAGAACTATGAAGAAATTATTATAGATAAATAAGATCACACAGGTGGGCTCCAATTCAATCTGGTGTCCTTACAGGAAAAGGAAACACACACACTCCACACAGAAAAAATCATGAGAAGTGATCTGTAAGGTAGTACAAGGCCTCAGGAGAACCCAAACCCTTGTCACCTTGACCTAGAATTTCTAGGTTCCAGAATCGTGGGAAATAAATTTCTGTTGTTTAAATACTTGATCTGTGGTATGTTTTTATGCTTGCACTGGAAGACTATAGCAGGCACTACGGGAGCCTGCCTGGAACATTCCTGGAGCTTGTTGTCCTCCTGCATGTCTTGGAAACTCTCCTTCAGTAGTGTGGATGGTGTTCAATTGGCATACCTTTTTTTCTTTTATTATGTTCCAAGTAAACTTGTGTTTTTAAGAAACAAATTTATCATCCAGTGAAATATTTCTGTTAATAGAGATTTGTTCCCTATCCTCCCTGCTTGGTTTTCAGTTTTGTCCTATTTGGGTTTTCTAAATAAAATGCACATTAGGTGTTTACTTCAGTACTAGGGGCAGGACTCAGGGCCTTCACACTGAGGTACATGTTTAGTTCTTTTAAAAATTTTATTTCATTACTGGGTCTTGATAAGCTGCCGAGGCTAAGCTTGAATTTATGATCCTCTGCTTCAGCCTCCTGGTGTGCTGGAATTACAGGCAGGAGCCACTTTGTCCAGCTGGGACCCTCATTTAAATGCAAATTTCTGATAAACAGCAAATAACTTTCTAGTGTAAACATGGCCCAACTGTTTTATCTGACAGAGGATAGTGAGAAAAAAATCTTCTGAAGTGTAATAGGATGCAGTGTCCTGTACATACTTTTTAAAAAATATATATTTAGCAAAGGATCTCACTATACAGATCAGACCCAGACTGATCCTCCTGTTTTCAGCTTCCCAAGGGCTGGGATTACAATTGTGAATCAGCACACCCAGTCTCAATCGCTGTCTCAGTGCACCCTGGGCCGAGGCTGGCACAGCACACCAGGGATCAAACCTTGGTCCCTGTATTTGCCTTTAATCCGCTGACCTACCAGGCTGGCCCCGTGCATTCTGATTGCTAAGCCTGCCAACCTTAGCTCAGTCCTTAACACCTCTGCATAGGGGCTGTCATGCTAGAGGACATTCAAAAAGTACCAATGGCTGGCTTCCTCCCTGTGGGACACGGACCAGCTGGACTGAGGTCTGACATGGTCAGCAGGATCCCTGTTAAGGCTCCCAGGAGATCTGCATGCTCTCGAGTCTATAGGATGTGGCCATCATGTTGCTAAACTTAGGTTCTTTGAAGCTTACCTGTCTGGTTCTGCTGGGGGAAATGAAACAAAACAAAACCCTGAAATCCAACATCCTTTTACTTTTCTTATTGCTGAGCCCAGAGGCAAAGGTCAAGTAAATTATATGAAAAAACAAAAAACAAAAAAACCCAAAAAACACTTTGTGTGTGGAGCAGTCATCTTCCTTGCAGTGAACTGGGCCCATAAAGTGAGATGTGAAGGGCTGTGACGCTGACACCACTGCCGCAAGTGGTTTTTTATTTATTTTTTATTTTTTCTGGTACCAGGGATTGAACTCAGGACCTTGTGCTTGCCAGGCGAGCACTTATTCTACTGAGCTATCTCCCTGGCCCTGAGCAAGTGATACTTGATCCTGCAAGGCGGGTTTTATGATAAATAGCACCACGAGGCATGCTGGTAAAAGATTTACCTTATCCGTTATTTTTTATTACAGGCCAGTGCTCAAGGATATAGGATCTGTTAAGCATGTTTTAGTTTAAGGGGATTTGAGCATAATTTTGTTCTTCTTCCAGACTCTAGATGACCTGTTCCTCTTAACCACTGGCCAGCATGTGTGGAGCATTAAAATTTACCTATTTCTCAGTTTCTACTGAAAAATTGTTAGAACTCCAGCTACTATGGTTGCACATTATTTTGCTTGGATAAAGAAAAGCCTTCTTGGGCCAACAAGATGGCTTTGAGATCTAAAGTGCCTGCTTAGGCAAGCTTAGGCAATCTCAGGGACCAAAGTTCAATTCCCAGCACCACAGGCTGTGAGCCCCACCCCCTGGGCAGGCTGGGCCAACACTAACATAAATAAAAAGTTAGAAAAAAATAAAGAATGGGGAAAAAAAAAAAAAAAGAAAGCCACATGACTAAAGGGTCTTTCAAGAAAGAAAGAAAAGAAAACAAAAGAAAAGCCTTCTCACTGAGATTGGAATTGCCAACACACATATTCACTGAGTCAAGACTAGAGTGAGGCCAGGCATGGTAGTGTGTATATGGAGTCTCAGCTACTCAGGAGGCTGAGGCAAAAGGGTTTAGCAAGCTCAGGAGTTTGACGTCAGCCTGGACAACATAGCAAGACTCAGTATCAAAAATCAAGACAACTACCACAAATACCTGACCACAGGTCGCTTGCATCAGAAATACCTGATAGGCAAAATGGCGCTGGTGAGCCAGTGCGTGACCCTGACTGGCTAAGACGGCTCAGTATAAAGTTCAGCCGTAAGCACTGCAAGTGAAAGAGCATGTTTAAAATGCCAGTCAAGCAGAGCCATACAGACTGGAGGTTTGGGGACTAGTGCTTATTATCTAATGACAAGTTAAAATGGTGTGGTAATAGTTTCACACAGTGTGTAAACTTTGGATTTGGAATTTTATCTTTGGTGCTTCTTGGCAACGTGTGGCCTTGGGTAACTACCTAACCTACCTCAACTCTGATTTTTCTCATCTGAAGCAGTGCTTCTGAAACAGGGGCATGAAGACCCCTGAAAATCCACTCCTTCAAATGCATAACAGGAACACTGGCCCAGAATGGTCAGATTACCTTCTTTAGCACTCTGAAAATTACCTGGAGGATTATAATAGGCTAAGGAGTATTTATGCAAGAGCAGTGGTGCCATGTACAGTAGGCCTGTAATTCCAGCACTTGGAGGCTGAGGCAGGCTTGTGATTCTGAGTCCAGCCCTGGCAATTTCGCAATTAAACAACACCCTGTCTCAACATACAAAAATTAAAAAGGGGCTATACACAGCTCAGTGCAAAGGTCCTAGGTTCAATTCCCAGGTTAAAAACAAACAACAAAACAAGGCTTAATCTCAGTGTGAACAGAGATCTACAGATCCATGGCATTTTAACTTGAAAAGCTTTTTACCCTTCTCTCTAGGTCTGTGACAGCCTAGTGACAGATGTTTAACATCAACAGTCTCATCACAATGATAGCCTTGAAAATCTGATGGCAAGCATTCACTGGGGCTAGATATGTCAGCAGCTCTTCTAAAAGCCCTATGCCTGGAGCTGCCACTATATTACCTTTCTGGAAACTTCCTGAAAAATCCTATTCTCAGGATGTCTTTAATTGAGCTGCTGTGTGCCTGGTACAAGTTGATAAAAAATCAGTGACAGTCATTTTGTATCATAGCTGCCTGAGCGACATTAGTTAATAAGAGGTTAACAAAAAAATTGGTCCAAAAGAAATCTATAGCAGGCTTTGAAAAATACCAACATATAACGAGAAGCCTAGAAGGCCTTGAGAACTTGCAGGGCAGTTTGCTTTCCCAGAAAAGACCAGAGAGGGTGCCTAATTTTCCATCTTTGGCTGATCATAAGGCTGCATAAGAGCAGGAGGCGAAGGCTAAGCTAGAGTTGGAAATTGTTCACCAGAGCACTGACTGTGTGCCCTGCCTTTGATGAAAAAGACTGCACATTCAGGAAGCTCAGTGAAGTCTATGCAGAATAAGTCAAAGAGACCCACACCTAGACACATCATAGGCAGCCTCTTACAGGCAGGCAAAGTGACATGTCACTTGTGAGCAGTTCTGAAGATTAGCTTCCCTCAGAAATAACAAAGGCCAAAGGTGAAGGCAGGATGTACTTAAAATGCTGAAAGGTAAAACAAAATCCATCACCTGAGAGCCCTGTCTCCACTGAAAAGCTCTTTCAAAAGAGAAGGCAGGACACTCCCAGATAAACAACTGAGAGCATTAGTCTTGGTAGACCTGTTTGCCAAGAAATATTGAAGGAAGTAATTCGGGTCAAAGTGAAAGAAACATAGGTGGTACCTTAACACCAATAAACAGAATACGGCCGGGCGTGGTGGCACATGCCTGTAATCCCAGCACTCGGGAGGCTGAGGCAGGAGGATTGGTGAGAGTTCGAGACCAGCCTGTGCTACAAAACTGAGCTCAAGGCCAGCCTGAACTGTACAGCAAGACCCTGTCTCAAAAAGACAATCAATCAATCAATCAATCAATCAATCAATAAATAGAAATAGAAATATGTAGGAAAGAAACTATAAATGTATTTTTGCTTGTAACTCATTTCTTCTCCCAAATAGAAGACAACTGTATACAGTGACAGTTATTTACTCTAGATAGGTATATACTATAGAGATACACTTTGCATGACAAATACTAAAACAAAGGCAAAGAAGAGAATGAAAGAATATATTAGATCACAGTTTTTAAAAAACACAGTCTGGAAATTAACTTTGTGCTAATTCCAAATATATTGTTTCAGTTCTCCAGGGAAACCACTATAAAAATAAACAATAAAGAAATAACAGGGGGGCCCAGCAGGATGGCTCGGTGGTCTAAAGCGCCTGCTTGGGAAGGCTTGGGCGGCTGTAGGGACTGTGGTTCGATCCCCGGCACCACATGCTGTGCCAGCCCTGCCCTTGGGACGGGCTGAGCTGGCCATAAAAATGAGTGAATAAACAAACAAAGGTTCTGAAACAAGAAAAAAATAAATAAAATAAAATAAAATTCTTAAAAAAAAAAAGAAATAACAGGGGAACAAAATATTTGTTAGAAATTACTTTATACACAAGAAGGTAGTAATGGAATAAAGGAATAAAAAGAGCATAAAACACATACAAGAAAAAACAAATAGCAAAAGGACAGACATAAGTTCTATTTTGGCCAGTGCTGGAGACTGACTAAGCTATGCCCTTGGCCTTCGGTGAACCCTATTTCATCCACCATTACATCAGTGATTACATTCCAATCACAAGGCAGAGATGGGCAGAATGAACTAAAACAGAACAGGGGCCAACATTCTTTAGAAGGAACATGTGGTGGATTGTGAACTGGTGGTCAGCTTGTATCACCCAGCTGAACTGAACTAGCAGGGTGTAGGATGCAGAAGGCCTACCTGAGCAGTGCTGCCTGCAGCCTAAGAGGCAGAGCTGGAGAAGCTGTTGAGAGGCTGGCAGGGAAGCTGTTCAGAGGAGCTGTTGGAAGCTACCGGTTCTCTTGGGCTGTTCTGCTGGAGGACCTTGTCTTGCTGCTGGCTTTCCTGATGAAGTTGGCTATCTCTTTGCAGGAGGAGCTCTGGAGCTTATCACTGCTGAGAAGGGCTAAGCTTCATTTTCAGGGACCTGTGGTCTTCACCTTGAGCATTGCTTCCTGGATTTTGGGGGGGAAATAGTGCCCAGCTCAGTCTCCTGTAGCTTGTTGTGCTGGTCTTCCTGATAAGAACCTCGCTGTTCTCATCCTTGGAGGAGTTCAGGACCTCACTCTTGCTGAGAGTGGCTGTGGGATCTTTCAGGGGAGCTCTGCTGCTTAGTTTGAGCATTGCTTCCTGGCTCCTGTTCAGATCCCTCATCTGCTAGCACAGACCCTTCATCCACTGGCACAGACTTTCTAGTTTCCACCACTGGCCTTTGGGTCTTTGCAGTGCAGATATGTGAAACAGGCCTGCGTGAGACATTTCTAGGCCTCTAAATGGACTCATGGGAGCAACTGTTATGGGTTTTAGGTTTTCAGCTGGATTCATGCAGGACATTACCACAGCATCCAAGTCCTCAACTGGATTCTTTGGTCTTTAGTGTGTGGACAGATTACCTATACTCTTTGTATAGGAGTCTTCAGGTGATTCGTTATAAAATAATCTTGTAATTAAGTGTCCTGTATTGCATTGTTTCTCCTTGTAAAACCCCAAGCTACAACAGAACAGTTTAGAATTAGCAATACATAAAGGCTGGATGGAAAATGATGGGAAGACGTGCCATGAAAAAATCCAACAACTACAAGCAGGAGAGCCTGTACAGATACGTGACCAAATAGCCTTTATACAAAACCATTACTGGAGACAAAGGACATTTGTAATAATACAACACCAATCCAATAGAAATACATAATGACTGTTAACATATATACATTTAACAACAGAGCCTAAATCCCCAAATACAGCAAGCAAAACAAAGAACCCATTAGCAATAATTGTAGACTTTCATATCCCCACCTACTTTCAATTATGCACAGAACCAGGCAGAAAATTAACAGAAATGATGGACAGTCTGATGACCGAAATCTGACAGCGATGTATAGAACACCAATGACAGGATGCGTTCTTCTCCTGTGCATTAGACATCCTCCAGGATAGATTATATGTTGTGTTGTAAAACCACGGGAAACCTCAAAATCTTACCAGGTATGTACCTGGTTACTACAAAATACAACTGTTTCCTCATCTGTGAAAGGGATTTTTACCTGACAAGGGACTGAAGAACAAATCTAGATTGCAAACAACCAACACAGGGCATAGGATGTAACATGAACTAATTACTTGAATGTCTTTCTTTGCTTCATAGCTAGCTAGCATATGACAAATAAGTGTTAACTTATCCCTTGAAAACTAGAAAAAGCAATGAACAATTTAGAATTGGAGGCAGATTACATAACTGGTCTTACCTCAGTACTGAGAAAATGCACTCACAACCCCAGTGTAGCCACCTACGGCTGGCGCAGCTGAAAACTGATGGACTGTCTCACCAGTAACAACTAGCCAATTTGTAAGTTGTCCATCAATAACTCAATAAAACAAGATAAATAATTATGGACCTCCTTTATTTTCCTCACCAATAGGCCACTGGTGTTTCTCAATGTATGTCAATTCCTTCATCTCTTCCATATCAGAGAAGCAAAACTAGCCTACCTTCTTGAGTCAACTCTTTCGGTCAAGGAAGAAAGCCTGACTTCACATCAGCTCAGTACAGATTCTAGCTCAGATTGTTTTTGTTTAGCAATAGCTGATCTGAGTTGTTGTGACAGAGTCCAAATGGTTCAGAGAGCCTAAAATATTTACTAGGCAGCCCTGTAGTTAAAAAGTTTGGTGACCTGTAACCTAATAACTAAATAATCTTTGGGTGGGCCTGGCAGATGATATTCTAGGAGAGACGCTGGAACAACACATAGCTACCCTTTTATATCCAAGTGTGCACAGCTTTCTTCAACGTGGCCAATCTTGCTGCATCTATAAATCTACCCAGCCCTCCTCCATTAACTGCTTTGGAGCAATGCCAAGACACACATATTTCATCTTCTTTGAGCTTCTCTGTACTGCATTGTAAGGCATGTAATACTACTGACAGTACTTATCTTTTTTTTTTGTAAGTATGAGAAAACCTGTGCAGTTAATTTTCCTGTAAGTTCTATTGTGTGACTGGTGGATTGACCAAATGTTCTCCACATTGCATTGAAGACATCTAAGAATTGGAAATTTCATTTCTGCTGATAAAATAAGGACAATGGAGACTCAGAGTCCTCTTTCCTTTTTTTTCCTGCACTGACCAAATTCAGCAGGGAGGCAATGACTAATTATGGTTGACTAATAGAGTTGCCGAGACAACCTCTGGCAGAGGTACTGATTCTTTAGTTTAAACTGGAGACTTAGCTTACTAAGGCTGCAGCTTTAGGATGGTTCCAAGGACACGAAGTAGCTTGGTCTGGGACATTCTGTTGCTGCGGCTTCAGTTTTCTCCGACTCTTAGGTCGGCTCTCCCGCACCCAACTCCACAACAGTACCTTCAATGGAGCTCACCTGTTTTCCTCCTATGGTGATGAGACTTGCAAATATTAAACTTTTAAGAGATTAAAGCAGAGCCCCTGCTTTGCCTGCCCGCTTCAGTGAAGTCTGCTCCTCTGGGGCTGCACCCAGCTCTTCCGAAGCCCTGTCCCCGAGGCCCTTGGCCCAGGCAAGGGATGCGATTTGGTCCCCAGAAAACGAGCCCTGTCCACTCTGCCCCCTCCCTGCGCTCAGCCACGCAGCTTTTGAGGGCAGCCTAATTGGAATCAATAAAGCAAAAGAGGTTAGCTGGCTCAAAAAGCTTGTCAGGAGTGAGAGGCACGAGACAGAGAGCGCACCGAGATGTACTGAGCGCAGCAGCCTTTTTGAGGTTTTAATGATAGAAGAAGCAATTAAAAAGGCAGACTAATTGCTCAGATATATAACTCACTCTTTGGACTGTCATTTAGTTCAAGGAAAATGTCAACACGTTTGAGGCATTCTACAGATAGGGATTTTTAAATGATGAGAACATTTTAATGAGTTTTTTTTTAAAATTAAAAAAACCCCACAATATATACCTTCACATATGCCTTAAATTTTTTTTGGTTTTTGTTTTTGTATTTCCTAATATTCTCAAGAAACACAAGCTTGGGAACCAGAGAACAACGTGGCCATCCCAAGGTCATCAACAGGACCACACAGACTTACCATAAACAAGGAGTTAAGAAACTATTTTCTTCTGTGCTGAAGAGTCCCACAAGGGTCCTTAATGCCCTAACTTACCAGTGTCCTGTATAAGTTAGGGACCCAAAGCAGCAAAAGCACCAATGTGGAGAATTCTCAGTGCAGGTTATCAATCAAGCCTCTGCATTATTAATGTTGGCTGGTTCCCGAATCTCTGCACCAGGTTCTGTGTGGAAGATCATTTCCCAAGTCACAGGGGTATTTGGTTAATGCTTTCTTTCCTTCCTTTTTTCTCTTTCTCATGCTGGGGATTAAAATCAAGCCCTCACGGATGTGACACAAGCTACCTCCATCCCTCTTTCATTAATTTACTGTTTTATCCCGGGTCTCCCTGAGTCAGTATCTCTATACTTTATTTTGCTTTTCTATTGTTGTGTGTTAACATTATCCAAAACTTAGTGGCTTAACAAAGACCACTGTATTTGCTCATTGGTTCTGTGGCCCAAGTGTTTAGGCAGGGCTCACTGGGGATGGCTCTTCTCTGCCCTAGTGTCTCTGGAGAGAGGCCTCTCTTTTTCCATGGCATCATGCAGTGACTCAGTTGGGGCTTGAGGACTGGAGATGCCCGGCTGCTAATGTCTGGGCAATGCGGTTCTCTCCCACCAGGTCTTCACATCACTCAGTAATCAAGTCTGACACTTACAGACTTTTGGCTTCTAAGAGCGAAGCAGGGACTATGACACTGAGGTATCTCAGCTTGGAAGTCTTAGAATGTCACTTCCAAGTTCCATTAATCAAAGCAATTCACAACACAGACCAGAATCCAGGGGTGAGGAAACGAATCCAACTTCTCTATGGAGACAGGAACTTGCAATCAGACATAGGCGGAATGACTGGCAGCCATTTCTGAAGAATGATCACTACTCCTTTCAAGAGCCAACTGGACAGAGCTAGCATGACTCCTGAGGGAATGCTAGAAGACTTCTCCACCTTCCATGGAGACGTGCTAATCTTTAGGTCCAGGATCCAAGACTGACCCTTCTCATTGGCTTCTCCTACTGGGCAGAGGATAGACACCAGAAGCCCCTGGGTGTAGATGAGTTGGAAGAACCTGGCAAGCTCAGCAGTAAAAATCATTCTAACATGTTGTCTTTTGCGGTTCTTCCTAAACTCAGATATAGTTCATCTTGATTTTGCAAATTCATAGTGGCCCTTCTTTAGCTGCAGATTTCTCTTTCATCATTTCAGTTACCTAGGGTTAATTGTGGCTCAAAAATATGAAGTGAAAAACTCCAAGAATGAATAATTCATAACTTCTACTAACTTGTCCTATAGTTCTTTAACTTTATTACTCACTGTGAACCATGTTACTGTGCCCAGACTGTACATTAATTAAACTGTATCATAGATATATATATATATATATAAAAATATAGTATGCTTCAGTACTATTTATATCTTTGAGTACTGGAGGTGTTGGAAAATATTTCCCACTAATAAGGGAGAACAATTACACTTTATTTTTAAAAAACATTTTGTCGATATTTCCTAGATTACTTTTAACTTTCAGGACTCTGTAGCAAAGCAGAACCAGCATTCTGTGATGCCTTCCCCCAACTGGGAAGGTAACCTTTCTCTGTAAGATTGTACATTTTACGATTATTTGTAAATACTTAAAGTGCTCCAGTAATCATGAAGTCTTGATTCCATGGCAGTTCCTCTAGAGGCACAGAAAAATGTATCAGCCCTCACTGCTTCTCTGTGAAGGCTTATGTTACTGACAGCTCTTCCTTCCCCTTTTTGATTTTCTTTTCTTTTGTATTTTTAGGGAAGGGTCTACAAGGTGTTCAGGGTCTCATTACTAGATCTGACTCATAGTGATCTGCCCATTTACAGCCTCCCAAGTCTCTTGATTTCCTTTTAAGCTTGTATTTGTAAGTGACAACCTCACAGTGCTCACAATGTCCTTATTATTTCATTCCACCATATGAAATTTCACAATGAACTCAAATAAAGGACACAAAAAGGTTTGCTAAAGATGTCCTATGTACATTATATATATATATATGTATATATATATAGTAATTTATTTTAAAATGTCATTGAGCATGTACAGTTCTTTAGCTTTTCCCAGGGGACATTGCACCTAAGTTTCAAAACACACAAAATAGATCCCTTTTACCAAACAATTTCATTTTGGGGTTACAAAAGTCAGTGTTTCACAATGACAGAGCATAAAGGTACATGGTTCTGAAACCCTATCAGGCTGAATGCTTTCAATTCACTGTACGCAGGGTAGCTTCGGAAACGCAGACTGTGACGAACATATTCCTTACAAATGATCCTCACCGTGGGCCTCCTTAGATCTCCAAGGGAATGAAGAAACTTGGAGGCAAAACAGGAATGGAAGAATGACCTCAGGACTCCTGAACACCCGAACAAACACGAAGTACTCGTAGGAGATGATAAGAGTGGAAGACGCCAGGCTTTCGTCCTCAGATACAGACATCACAGTGGAGACAACAGCACACTGACAGCCTCATTTGGCCACCAACTACCTGGTTGCTATGTGAACAAAACTTCATCCAAGACATGGAGGAAAAATTAAAGCTATTTACACAAATGACATTATGGACCAGAAAGAGCAGTCTTTCCCAAGCTGGCACTCGCATCTGCTGGAGAGCCCCGAGGCTTCTGTCAGAGCAAGCCAGTCTGCTCCTCTAGTGGCCTTTGAAAACCCTGGTGTACACACAGGTGGCATCACCACACAAAGCCAGTTTGCTCAGAGAGGTGGGCTGTGCTGCACTGAGCTAGGCAGGTGGCTCCAGGTCTCTGCTCTTGTTCATCATCATAATTCAAGTTCTTCATGTAAGATACTGTCCCATGGCCAGAGACTGTATTACTATGTTCTCCAATCTGGTAACTTTTAGGGTCCATCTGGTTGTACTTTGCATAGACAATGAATTTCACTGCTTTCCCCATCTGCGCCAGCAGCACTGATCGACCAAAGTGAGAATAAAAGCTTAACATCCTCTGAAAGCGGGGATTCTCTTCAGGGAAGCTTAGATCCTCCAACTAATGGTGGGAAGGAAACCACTAGTCACTTATGGCCTTGTGGTTATGGCGGACAAGCAGACGAGGAAGGAGGTGGGAACTGAGACAAGGACGGGTATAGAAGAGGAGAACCCAACCTAAAGATGTGGGAGACCTCCTGAGTGATTCCACACCAGGGTTTTTGGTACAAGTCTTGTCCAAATGGCCGAAGTGTGGGGGCCAAGTCTGGGTGCTGGGCTGCTCACTCTTGTCCACCAACATGGACGTACAGCTGTAAATCCTCTCCTCCAAATAAATACTTAAGAGTAAGAGAATGTGGGCACTGCTGACTTCAAGCTGCTAGGAATTTAAAAAACAAACACCCTGGATCCTGCAAAGCTGAATACTGTTGGAAAGGATGGGAATCCTCACCTTGTAGGCTCCGGTGAGACAGGTGAGCGTGGCCTACAGAGCCTCATCTCTTCTTTCGTGACTGAGCAGCGGCCATCTCTGGCCCTGCTCTGACTCTGTGACAAGATGAAGCTTCAAGGGGTCTTCCGGCTGCTGAGCATGGCTGCCCTGGGAGCTCACACTAAGCAAGAATGCTCACGCCCACCCTGATGAGCAGGGGTGAGCCCCGGCAAGATTTAGGGCAGAAAGAGCCTTTCATTAGAGGAAGTGGCCACTCGACCCCTAGGAAAACCATGCAGAGTTAACGAGGAAATCAAACACTTTTCATTACACAGAATTTCCTCTGAGGCTATCAGGACAAGCACATTTGGCTATAAGTCAGATACACAAGATTTCAGAACAACATATAAATATGTTCTACAGAATTCTAAGTGACTTTGTTTTTAACCTTTCCAAGAACACTACAATGACCAACTTGTTATGTAGACAGTTACTGTCCAAGGATGGGGTAATTTGAGACCTGGGTGAAAAACAAGGCCCAGTGCAGTAAGTTCAATTCACAGAGCAATATTAGCACTGGGCAGCCCTGCCATCGGCATGAACAAATTACTGTTTTGGTTTTTTATTTATTCACCTCATCGATAGTCTTTTTTCCTATCACCCAAATGCAAATGTGGTGTTAGATGGCTATTATGATCTTTCCACCCAAGTAGGCTTAAGAAAAGAATTCCTAGATATCTTTCTTATTAAAAGTAGTGGGACTAAGTGCTCAAGGTCTTAGGACTGTTTGAATGAGAGGTTTCCAAATTTTTTTCTGAGACATGCCTTGACCTTAAAGGGATTGGTGAACTGAGTAGAAAGTTGTCACAACATCTACCCTGAAATTATGACTCAGGTAGCTTAAATAAGACTGGAGAAGTTCAAGGTAAGGCTTAGGAAAGAGAGATCCTGATAAGAAAAAAGCAGGAGGAAGAGAAGGAAAAGGTAGAAATTGAACTCGGGACCTTGCACTTGCCAGGCAGGTACTGTACCACTGAGCTGTATCTCCAGCTGTACTCCCCAAGGGCAGTAATGGGAAAGATCACGAAGAGGCTATCGTAAGGTTCTACAGAAGGCTTTCCCAGCGGTCCAGTATCTATGGGACTGACAGTGACTGTGGGAGCAGAAAGGGACCGCTTAGCGGTACAATGCCTGAGAGTGTTCCCGTGGCACCAGACTCTGCCAGGGAAGAAAATGATCTAGCACAGACTGCTCCCAATAGAGATGTCTGGGGTGGCTAAGGTTTCCCGGAAGATGAGGGAATGCAGCCTGACTGAGCCGGCTCCTAACAAGGTGACGCCCCACCTCTTCTCAGGCCGCCTCTTGGCAAACACCCGATGGACAGCTCCATGAAGGCAGGTGGAGGAAAGGTTCCTATCTGCTACACGAGGAGGAGGACTGGCTCTCTAGCACTTTGGACGAGTCACGAATGGCCTTTACCTGTCTTGACTGGGGGGAGTATTTGAATTATACCAAGTTGTCCACATGGTGATGAGGCCCCAGAAGGTGTGCAGGGAGAGTGCTGGGCATTTCAGTGTGGCTCCCCAAGTTCCTCCAGGACCCAGCAGTAGTCTGCCTAGAATGATTCATGTGATTTTTGTCTACCGAAGAAGTAGTGGGTGTTGCTGAGTAGTGGGTGATTTTGGCCGAAGAAGTAGTGGGTGTTCACAGTGGCGGGGCATCCACTACTGCTGTGCTTGTGAGGGACACAGAGTCTATTTTTAGGGATCTACAGCAGGATTATCTGCAAAAGGAGCAGAGAGAACAGTGCAAGAAGGAGTCACCTTCACATTTGCTGTTGTTCAAGTGCCATCCTGAGCGGGCCTTCCCCAGAGAGAGCCCAAAACCGCAATTGCTCGACACAACTCTGATACTCATTCTTTGCTTGCAGTGATCTGGAAGATGGTCACAGTCCATGAAACCTGAATCTGAAAGTGGCCTCACAGGAGGTATGGCAAACCCACTGATACAAGAGGTTCCAGAACTGCTCCACTGAACGCTACTTCTATAGACCCTCGTGACACAGCAGGTGGGAGAAGGCCAACCATTCCAGACATGGAAATTCAGTGAGGCCTCAAACTATCCAAGACACTGCAAAAGCTAACAGAGGAGCCAGTGGCCCGAAAGAACACCTGTTCTCAAGAAAACACACTCATCTGGCGAGAAAAGGCAACTCAAGAATCAGGGTTATACAACAAAGACACTGTCATGCAGGGCACAGCTCCAGATGGCTGCCTGGGTGGCGTGGGCCACCGGATCTGTGGACAACCCAGCCCGGGATAGACTTTCACACCGAAATTCCTCAGCCAGGAGTTGGAAAGTCCCAGTCCTGTTTCCTGGGAGAGAAACAAGAAAGATTCAAGGAATGTTGGAAAGAAAAAAAAATCCCTGCCTCCCCCTACCATCACCATAAAAGAATAGAGAAACAGAAGGGGGAAAGGTGGGGGAGAGAAGGAGGAAGAAGAAAGACAGCAGTCCCTGAAGTAAATCTTAAGCTTACTAGAAGGTAGGCGCTTATACTCTGAAGCTCGACCACCTCAACTTCCCAATGCAGCACTTTGAGACTGGAGAGAAATTGGCAGCGTGACAGGCCGAGGGATCGTCTACCAGTTATAGCTAAAAACAGTTCTCCTAGCTACTCTAGGTAAAATAAATATGATATATGTGCCCTGTGCCACCCAGGGGACAGAAACTCACAGAGATATAATGCTCAGCAACAGCCTTCCTTGGGTTGCTCTTGTTCAGTGACCAGACCTGTGGCTGAAGAAGAAATTGAGACTTAGGGGTCACCTTGAAGCACAGCCAGAGGCTTGCAGAGAAGAAACTGCATTGCCTGTACTCCCGGGTCAGCTCTGCCCAGAGGCAGCCTTGTGTTCCTCCCCTCCGTCCTCCCAGTCCCCTGGGTCACTTTCATGACAGTTTGTTTCCGTGTATCAAAGGAATGACATAGACAGAAATGTCATCTCCTGAGCCCAGCCGGTCATTCGATATCCGCCAACCTCTGTCCTTCAGGACGCCGCGGGCTCGCATCACCAGGTCCTGAGCTGCTAGTGTGTACCTGTAAGGGCAGAGAAAGGAACGAGACAGTGAGCGAAGCGTCAGACAGGCTGCGGTTGGGAGAGGCTGGGAAGGCTGAGGTGACACTTGGTTTTCAGTTACCCTTAAAGTAAAAAGAAATAGTCAAGGTCATCTTTCTTTCTTTTTGTCTTTTTGAGACAGGGTCTCATTATACAGTTCAGGCTGGCCTTGAGCTCACTTTTGTAGCCCAGGCTGGTCTCGAACTCGCACTGATCCTCCTGCTCAGCCTCCCGAGTGCTGGGATTACAGGCGTGCGCCACCATGCCCGGCTCAAGGTCGTCTTTCTACCAGTGTATGACACAAGATGTGAGACTATATTTCAGGCTGTACATGGACAAGTCACTAACCACTTTATTTATTTTATTAATTTTTGTCTTTTTGAGACAGGGTCTTGCTATGCAGCTCAGGCTGGCCTTGAACTCACTTTGTGGCCCAGGCTGGTCTTGAACTCACAACAGTCCTCCTGCCTCAGTATTCTGAGTTCTGGGATTACAGTTATGTGCCACCATGCCCAATGCAGTAAGCACTCTATTTATTTATTGCATTTTTAGGGAAGGGTCTACAGGGTGTTCAGGGTCTCACTACTAGATTGGACTTGTAGTGATCCGTCTGTTTACAGCCTCCCAAGAGCTAGGGTTACAAGCATGCACCATCATGCCCCGTCTCAGCATACCCCAGGGGTGGGGCATTGTATAGCAGGTCTGGGGACTGAACCTCCGGCCCCTGAGCTTGTTTGCACGTGCTTTAACTCGCTGAGCTATTTGGCCAGCCCCCTCACTGAGTACTTTAAACAAATAAACAAACAAATATAAAATTATTCCACTGATATCTCTCCCCCACCTCTGGGGCTTGAACCCAGGGCTTGGGACATACTAAGCTACCATGTGCTCTACCTCTGGGCTCCACCTGCCCTCTGTGGGTATTGTTTACTACTCTGAGGAGAATCTCTCATTGTTACTACTGTATCTTTTTTTTTTTTTTCCTTTATTTTTTGGTTCCAGCATACTACTAGGGCTCTGAGTTCTCCATGGCAATCAGTCTTTAGGTAAAGCAGCATGTGGGGCGAACAAGGACTACTGCCTTCAGTGTATTTTTAGGTCTACATCCTGTTGTAACAAAGGACAGCCCTTTTCGGTTCATGGTAGGGATACATCTCTTTTGAAATACATTTTTTTAAACAAGTAATGTGACTTGAAGAGAAATATATTAGATAACATGTGTAAAATATAGCAAGAATGTGAAGGGTTTTGTTCGTTTTGGCGAATGACTGATAAGCCTTCCACTGGATGAGTTGCTCCACACTAACCCTAGTGAATGGCATGATTTCTTCTAGATCAGTATAGGAGAAATGAATCTGAAAATAAGGCGGCCTGTTGAGATTTATACTAAAAGCTATGAAGGTCTTGCCATGTAGAGAACATTCTAACCTGAGCAGGGGATTGAGGGAAATGAGCTTTAGCCTTTAGCTCCTAAACAATGAAAAGAAATGGTGGCAGACATCTACCCAACTACTGACCAGGGCAGCGAGAATCTTCAGTATTAGACTTCAAAGAAATTCAGTTTCCCTGACAGGGGCAGAGTTGGTGTGGATGGACTATGCTCTTAGCTAGGCCAGGAAATGTATGAATCATCCTTCTTCTGGTTTCACCAGTAACCTGCCTCTGGTCTACTTTCCTGTGTAGGCTTGCCGACAGGGAAAGGTTAAGACAGTCATTTGACTTTGAGGATATTATTTCTATTTGTTGGTATAAATGTCAACTGGCAGTTTGGTTTATCAGTCAGTTTTGTTAGCTTGGTTAAAGATAAGCCCAGGACTTGTGATGAATCTATGCTTCATATCCTAATTGAATCAGGTTCTAAACCTGAAAAGCTAAGAGCCAGGTTCTGGTTAATCATCAAGAAAATAAACATCTCCCTAAGAAGGCCTCTTGGAAGGCAAGCTGGTATCTTTTCTAAGCAATCATCCTAGCAATGCAGTAACCCTTCCCTGCTTGCCTTTGGAAGCCTCCGTTTTTTTTTTTTTGTTGTTGTTTTTTGTTTTCTTAAAATCCTTTAAAAGTTTACAGATGCCCAAGTTAAGAGACTTGCTTTAAATATAGAGTGGTGGCAAGTACCCTCAAGACTGTGCAAGTTCTAAGTTGTACAGTGTTAGAGAATCCAACCTACTCATACAGCCTAGGTAGCAGACAGAGCAGCAAATTCTACAGAGGAGAGGACAATGTACCCAACACAGAATGAACGCCTGTCTCCTGGAGGACTGGGTAGAAGAGACACTTTCACTGTCTGTTGAGGGAATTACTGGTTTTGAGGCAGAGATTTCTCAGTTGTGTTTGAGGAATGGTATAACCAGTCATTCCTAATTGTTCTCCTCCTTTTGAGACCAGGAAACACACTGAAAAGTATCTAAGAAGGCCTCCGAGTGAACAGACAAGTAAATGTCTGAAAGTCTGCATAATGCTGCCCTTAGACTGCATTCAGAACAGGCTCATCAGAATAGGATGCCCCCCCGCAAGTTACCCGTGGTTTTATATTGAACTCTTTGTATGAGCTACCATCACATAGGTAACAGCTTCCAGCAGTATTAGGGGTGTGTATAATCCTGGTGATTTTCAGGATCTGAAACCCGGCTGAGGCAAGGAGCAGATTTATCCGTCAGGGCTGAACATGCCTTTTTCCAGCTCATGAGCTGACTTGATGGAGAAAATCACAGCAGGCTGTGAGAAAACATGGATGGCAATGAAAGACATGCGAAGAGTCAAAGAAGCAGAGGCAGAACTTCTGTCACAGCTCCCGGAGGCTGTGTAGTCTGGGGTCACGGAGAAAGGGCTGAGAGAGCAAAACAGGTCAGGTGATCAGATCTCACCAGCTGCACTCACAGCATGAAAAAAAAAAATTCCATCACCCATGGTGAAAGGCAATAAACCACTCTGATATTGCTTATAACTGCAGCATTTGACAGTGGTCAAAACCTGCCTTTGCTATTTTAAAAACCAAGCATGGATTACCTAGAAAAGACAGTTATCCAGGAAACTCATTTCTCTCTGAGGATTCTGGATTAAGTCATTATCCATAAATAAGGTTGTTATAGCCATGTGTGGCTACATATCTGTAATCCCAGTGCTCTGGGAGGCTAAAGCAGGAGTATCACAAATTCTAGCCACTTAGCCAGAGCAACTTAGCAGGACTTTGTTTCAAAATAAAAAAAGGGCTCGGGATATAACTCAGTGTGAAGGCTCTGCTTCAGTCCTGCCTCCTAAGTTTCTGAGTTGTTCACTCTGAGATGACTTTGTCTCCTGAGATTTCTTTTCACTGTCTTTTCTGTCTCCTTTAGGTGAAATTTTTGAGAAAGAAATCCACTCTTGCTTCCTCTGTTTCTTTCTTCCTTGGCCTACTTATAGCACCTTACTAAGCTGGTCGCTCAAAGTTCAACCCCAAGGCACCTTCCCAAAATTCATTCTGCCAAACTTTTTTTTTTTTTTTTTTTTTAATTTTTGGCCCGCTTAGCCTACCCTGGGAGTGGGGCTGGTGCAGCATGTGTTGCCAGGGATGGAACTGTAGTCCCTGCGGTCGCCTAAGCTTTCCTAAGCAGGCGCTTCAGACTGCTGAACCATCCTGCCAGCCCATCTGCCAAAGCTTTTGCCAGCATGAATGACGCTGACCATTTTCTGTGTCCTGGAAATATATTTTCTTTTTGAGTTTTTCTTTCTTTTTTGGGATGTTGATAACCATAACACGGTCCAAGCTCTCCTTCTCTGTCTCTGTTACCACAGCACAGCATAGGTACTCTGCATCCTGATAGCCTTTATTGTGCTGATGAAGACTTAGGAAGAACTCAGTAAATGTTCAGTTATATTACTTCCCAGCGGTGACTTCTCTCTCCATCGCCATTAGCAAATTTATTCTAGACTCTGAAGCAAGAAGTCACAGTCCTTTTTCATTGCCATTTTCTTAACCTGACATTATTTAATTATAAATTCACAAGGCAGAGTATAGAATTTCTAAGCTTTTGAATATTTATTTGTATCAGTAGCCCATGGCTAATTAAAATAAAAATCTAATCTTAAAATGTGTCATATTTATTATAAAAATTGATATACCTGAATTTACTGTTGTCATCTTTCACACACACACACACACACACACACACACACACACACACACTCCCCCCTTATTTTCTGCTTTCTACTTAGTATTTTTTTCCCTTTTTTTTCTTCAGTGCTGAGGATACAATCTAGGGCCTTATGCATTTAGGCAAGTGGTTTACTGCTGAGCTGCACCTTATAATTCTTTATTTTTATTTTTTGTCAGCTTTTTAAAGGCACTCTCCTCTAACAAGTTTGGCAGTTTTTTGGTATTACTTTATCTCCTTTAGCAGGTATGACTAAAATATTAATGCATAAGTCAATATTTCTGAATTCTTTGTAAAATGAAAAGGATCTTAGAATGTTTTGTCTTCCATGTTAATCCTAGATATTTTAGCTTCAGCTTGTTTCTATTAGTTATTATCACTTGTGATCTAGATTTGCAAGTAGAGTATACATGACCCCACACTGCAAAAACAAAACAGTTACTAATGTACTTATCAAATCCCCCTTTAAAAAGTCTACCCTTTTCCTCTGGATTTTTCTTCCAAAGAAGTACATAGAAATTCCCTAATAATGGTCAGTGAGAGGTGAACTCACCTAGTCTTTGGACAACAAATATTCTTCCTCCTCTTTCCATGCTGGAAATCAAACTCCAGACCTTCTACTTGGCAGGCAGGCGCTGTGCTGCTGAGCTGTATCTCTTGCCCCAGAAATTTCTACTTTTTGTCATTAATTTTACTAACCTTACTAGGTCTGGAATTCTAGCCTGAATATTATGTTCCCTCAACATCTGGAGATATTATTTCATTTATTTCTGATTTCTACTTTTTAAAATGTATCTAGTACAGGATCTGCAAGATCTCACTCCACAGACTGGACTCCTAGTGATACTCCTTTTTTCAGCCTCCTAAGTGCTGGGATTATAGGCGTGCACCACCAAGTCCAGTCTTCATTGCTGTCTCAGTGGGCCCTGGGGGCGGGGCTGGCATGGCTTGTTGTGCCAGGGATTGAACCCTGGTCCTTGGAATGATTTCTACTCTCAAACTCTGGCTTTTATTATTCTGTCACAGTAAATATCGGTTCTCACTGGTATCTTTTCAAATTTTTATTGATGGTACAAAGTTCCACGAAGACATAACAATGAGGATTCCTTTTTATCCCTCATGGTTAGAAATTAGTTGTCTTCCTTCAAACTGAAAACAGTTAATTTTGGAAAATTTTCAGCCATGAATTCTTTTCTCTCTCTCTCTTTCTCTCTGTCTCTCTGTCTGTCTGTCCGTCTCTCTTTCATTCTTTCCCAAAATTTTATTCCTAAATGTACAACAGATTCCAAGAACACATAACATTCTAGTTATAGGTGTCAAAAGATGTTATGGCAGGGACTCCAGATATATGAACAGGAATGGAATTCAGGCTCACCATCTGAGGCACAAGGAACAGTTTAATGCTTTTGTCAGATTTCTTAGTTCTACCTGGTGCTGGAGACCCCTTCTCAAGGCCTTTGTTTTTAGTAAGTTCCTTTTGCTCATTTTGTTTGTATTTGAATGCTCTGTCTTCCTCATCCATCTCGTAGGCCTGTTTCTTGGAGACTTCAGGGCCTTCTTGACACCTTTGAGGCTGTACATGGCCTCTACACATCCTCTGGAATTGAGTTCGGAAGGGTCTCACTGTGCAGTTCAGGCTGATCTTGAACTTGCTGTGTAACCAAGGATAGCCTTGACTTTACACTGATCCTCTTGCCTCAGCCACCTGCGTGCTGGGATCACAGCTATGCATCACCATGCCTACCTTGGCAGTTCACTTTTATTTATTTATTTATTTATTTTTGGCAGTTCACTTTTAAAATGCTGCTTCTTGTCTGTTCTTTGAGCTACATCCCGTCTTTTTTTTTTTTTTTTTTATTCTGAGATAGGGTTCCACTAAATTGGTAAGTGGGCTGCAATTTGTGATCCTCTCTCAGCTTCCTAGTGTGCTGGGAATGTGTGCCAAGTCTTCCTCTTCTACTTATCTTCTTCTAACATTCTATACAAACCATTATCCGACTTTTGCAATTGCTCTTCTAGATTTCCACTTCTCTGTGATAACTTTCAATGTAAGCACCGGGCACTAACCAATTGCGTCACTGTGGCTTCAACCTAATCGCTTCTTTAGTAGTTTACTATTAAATCCATTTCGTGAGTTACTTTATTCCAATGATATTGTCTCACTGCTGTGAATTTCTATTTGATTCTTTTCCAAATTCATTTTATGGTTCCATTTGTGCCTACTGAAGTCTTTTCCCAACCTATTCAGTTACGTCTGGGTTTTCTCTGGGAGTTTAGGGGGAAAGCGCCACTGTACCTACTTTGTCTTTCTCATCATGAATTTGGAGGTCAGATAGAAGGGGCTCTTTAGAAAGCAGCTGTTAACTATGCACTGTGGGTTGTCTATAGAGACTTTAAATGTTCCCTTCCTGGAAGACATAACAGGTGCTTGCAGGGCGACAACAGGTTAATGGCTAATAATTTGGGGGCTGAGAATCTCCATGACACAGGAGCAACTTGACATCAACATTGCACTTGTCCTACAATGACCCACCCAGCCATTTCCTCCAAAACCTCAGTTCCGTCCAGATTTTCCTTCCCTCATGGACACACGTGCTTCGGGAAGCGCTCTGATAGGTGCTGCCCCTAGTAGAAATTGCAGTCACTATGGTGGTAATCTAAAATGGCAGAAGCCCTTAAAACAACAGCTTATTTTCCCTGAGCCCACCTCCCCCTTCTTCTCCAGCTCAGTGCAAGGTGCAACTTCCATTCACGCCTCCCTCCTCAGGTACACCTAAACATCCCCCGCCCAATTCCATCCCTGGCAAAAGGTAATGAAAGCTCAGACTCCCTTTGTTCCAACTCAAGGGAATCCCTTACTCTCCACATCCTCACGGATAATCAAGCCCCTTTCCCTTCTTCCTTCTGTCTGTTTCTCTATGGCAATGCCCGTCAAAAGCCTAACAGGTTCTCAGCCTGGGAAGAGGCTTAGGGAACGTTCCTGGACCTCTTGGTCCCACACTGCTCTTAGGATCCGGGATTCCTTCACATGTCTGCTCTTCTAGGTGATGCCCAGCCTCACCCTCTGCTTCCCTGTGCTTCTTACAGCCTTCTGGGCCTTGGGGGTTCCCAGCTGCAAGAGACCCCCTCCTTCCCTTGGGCTTCCCCTGCCCAAAAAGGGTCTGAACAGACAGCCAAAAGGGCCTGAGAAGACAACGCGTTTGACAGGTGAGCAGTGCGACTGAGCTCCAGGACTGGCTGCATGACGCCGCCTTACCACCGTGCAAAATCTTGCACTAGAATGAGTTGACAAAGGTGTTTCAGTAAGATGAGGTCACGTGCAGGGACCATTCCTCAGAAAATGATCTGCTCAGCCAACCCCAGGAATTTGCTCCCAACCCTGATAGGCTGGCCATGGTAACCAGGTTGCACTCTGGCCGTCTCAGAGCTCATCAACACCCACATTCAAGTCACCCCACTCCAGGCATAAAGTCACTTGCAAGCCTGCTTTCTATTAAGGCTGATACAAAAACAGATTTTCTCCAGGGGGGAAGCTGCTTCTTCGCACTCTTATTATTTTGTCTGCCTCCATGGTAGACAATGGAGAAAACCCTCCACTGCTTAATGTTGTAATGGGTGATTTGGGTACCCAGGCTGCACACAGGGCTTGTGAGCGCTGGACTTAGCCAGGCAGAGGGAAAAAAACTTGAGTCAGACTTGAAACACAGGCACTGAACGTTCAGCAGTGCGGCACAGCGCAGGGTGCAGCTGGGGGCGGGGGCGGGAAGTGGAATCTGTGATTCACCAAGGGAGAGCGGCTGGGCCGGTGGAGAAGCGGCACGCAGGGTTGGAGTCAGGATGCCGCCTGGAACGCCGCCTTCGTGCGGGCAGCCAGGCGGCCCTGGGGACTTCTGGGGCAGTGCGAGGTGCTCCTCTCTCCTGAGAACCGTCTCCTGGGAGGCAAGGGCTGAATGCTGAGAGCATTTTTTTCTGCTCTGGCTGAAGCTTTCAATACCGAACGGCAAAGCTCTTCTGAAAGAAAAGGGCTGCCGGGCAGGGCTGGACTTGGCAGCCTCGCCGGGCTGCGCTTAGACGGGATAAGGCTGGCCAAGGACAGCGGGGGTGGTGAGCCACACAAAAGAGGAAGAGGAGGTGAAGAAGGCTGGGAAGCCCGAGGCTCCGCTCACCCCCTACAACCCCCAATCCCCAAGGCCAGGCAGAGAAAGACCCATAAATCCTGGCCTCTCTGGGATTTTGCCCTGGCTGGGTCAGTTGGTGTCTTTCATCCACTGGGTGGGTGTGGCTTGCTTGGGTTTGGTTCCCACCACCAAATGGGTGGCTCTGGAAAAATTCCTTAGCCTCGCTCAGCTCCTCTTTTCCTCCTTGTGAGTCTGGTATAATAACACTGTAGACTGCAAAGGCGCCTGCAAAATCTAAATGAGATTTTTCCTTCCAACATTCAGCATGGTGCCTGGCCCACACGCTCCGAGGACAGTAAATGGCAGCTGGCATTTTCCTATTAGATATAAAAATGTTTCTCTCTTCTGTGTGAATCCAATCCTTTTTGCCTAATGTCATCTACCTCTTTCTGAGTCTGTTTCCCACAAGACCACATCTGAATCAGCGCTAGAGTGTCAAAAGCAAGTCAAGGTCAGGCCCCAAGCTCTAACCACACTCATAATCTTTACTAGCTCTCATTGGGTGGGAACTTTTATGTGCCCTTTGGAGAGTACCAACGGACAGGATCTTATAAAGAGGAAAGGTAGGAACTGGGGAATTAATAGGTTCCAAATATTTGCATAGAAAAGGCAGCCCCCATCTGCTGACACACCCATAGCAATACAACCTGATCAGAACCCGAGGGGGCAGGGGAGATGGCTCTGTGGCACAAGTACCTGCCTGGCAACGGCAAGGTTGTGAGTTTGAACCCTGGTCCCACCAACAAAACAAAACAACAACAACAAAAAGAACCAGAGGAGGAATCTTCTTTGCCTTTGGGGCAGGCCTGGGAGATTTAGGAGGTAACCCAGGCTTTGGAACTCTGGCAGGGCTCTGTGGCCACTGTGTGGGTGCGGGGCAGGGTTGCGCTACGGGTGGGTTTTAGCTTGGAAAGAACAGCTGGTCCTGGGAGGCTACAGGCTCCACAGGTTCACACCTTGGGATCCCACCTGGAAGCTGGAGACGGCTCTCACAGACTCTGTCCTGGCCTAGGGTACAGGGACCCCATGGAGCAAGCCACAGATTAGGGAGGCCTCCCCACGCCTCTGGGGAGGGGCGAGGCCCCTTCTGGGCCACATTTGCTTTTCCGCACCCTGGCACTGGTTCCCTGGTTTCCGAGGTGGCCAGTGTTTATTTTAGTTCAAGTCCCAAGCAGCAATAGTTCAGACCATACGCCATCTCCTTCTTGGCCCTTCCTGGCCAGCTCTTGGGAAACACTGGAGTGACCACACAGCGAAGTGGCCACGCCGCACTGCTCTGGCAGCCACCTACATAGCCCTGCCCAGAGAGTGGGGCCTGTTTGTGCGCTGCCAGAGATGGCGGCAGCCAGGAGCTCAGGCTGACTTCCAAATTCCCACGGATCTGAATATGCTAAACAGTGCACGAGAAACAAAAATGTAAGATTTTATCTCATCTTCAAACACGAGATCAAACACCGTGAATTTGTTCTTAAAACCTGCAAGTGCTATGGCAGAGGGCGTGGGAGGAACTCTCCCATTCTGCATTTGCAGTATGGTTTTGGAAACCATATGGCAGCACTAAGAAATGAGGTTTAGCTAACTCACAGAAAGATTTCAGAAAAGAGAACCTTTGTCTTCTGCCAAAATAAACTTCATGTTATCGGTATCATACAAACTGGCATTTAATTAATCTATTTAGTATTTTAGGGAAGGGCCTACAGGGTGTTCAGGGTCTCACTACTAGATTGGACTTGTAATGATCTGCCTGTTTACAGCCTCCCAAGAGTTGGGATTACAGGCGAATGCACCATGCCATCTCCACTGCCATCTCAGTGTGTCCCGGGGTGAGCCTGGCATGGCAGGCTTGGGGATTGAACCCCTGGCCCCTGTGCCTGCTTGCAGGCTCTTTAATCCACTGAGCTATGTGGCCAGCCCCAAACTGGCATTTAATACCTGCTTCACTCAATGCCTGCTGCCCCTGTTGGTGGGGGTTTTACTAACCTTACAGTGATTAACCACTCAAGCTACACAGCTAACCAGTGTGTGAAAGTGAAGGCTTTCAAACTAGAGGGATGGAGGTTATGGTCCGCTGGTGCGGATGTAGACATCACATTCCACCAAGAGACACTTGCCTAGGGCCGGTCAGATAGCTCAGCAGACTAAAGTGTCTGCTTGGGCAGACACCTGGTGCATCCCCAGTGTGCCATGCTGGCCCCACCCCCAGGGCACACTGAGACTGGAAACAGGAAGATCACTATCATTCTGACCTGTGTAGTGAGACTCCGTGCTAAATACATTTAAAAAAAAATAGAGACACTGGACAGAGCTGGAGATGTGAGGAGTGCTGAGATCCTGGGTTCTGTCCTCAGCACCCACACACACACAAAATCCTTCATGTCCTGGTAACAGAAGAGAGGGTCCTTAGGTCTTGACACAAAAGTTGAGGTGTCCTCAGGTAAGTCTTTTGGAAATAAAGGACTAGGACAAAGTTTTGCCCCAGCATTTAGAATGTGAACCCACACGATGTTCTCATGTCTGGCTAACTGTTCCCTGACCCCGTTTTCTCTCAGGTTTGCCTGCTTCCTTTCCCTTTTTTTTTTTTTTTTTTGGTTTGTTTGCTTGTTTATTTATTTTTATGGCCGGCTCAGCCTGCCCTGAGGGCAGGGCTGGCCCAGCATGTGGTGCTGGGGATCGAACCACAGTCCCTGAAGCTGCCCAAGCTTCCCCAAGCAGGCGCTTTAGACCACTGAGCCATCCTGCCGGGCCCCTCCTTTCCCTTTTGTAATGTCAACAATCTTATTCCTTTCTGACAGAATTTTTTTTAAAGAATTTTTATTTTATTTTATTTATTATTTTTTTCTTGTTTCAGAACCTTTGTTTGTTTATTCACTCATTTTTTATGGCTGGCTCAGCCCACTCTGAGGGCAGGGCTGGTGCAGCGTGTGGTGCCTGGGATCGAACTGCAGTCCCTGAAGCTGCCCAAGCTTCCCCAAGCAGGCGCTTTAGACCACTGAGCCATCCTGCCGGGCCCCTCCTTTCCTTTTTGTAATGTCAACAATCTTATTCCTTTCTGACAGAATTTTAAGCGTCTATTTTGTGTACTTGCATGCTTGTCTCCCTTTTGAATGTTGTCCCCAGGGGGCCTACCGATAAATCTCCCATTTGACAGAGGTGAGCTTAGTCTCAGATATTTTGCCCCAGAAAGAAGCTTCCAGGCCTTTCCAAATTGCACAGAATATTCAGGTCACAAAAGAGTACCTTACTGGAACTGTAGGGAACTAGACCCTCTGGACAGCCTGCGCCCTATTACCACCACTAACCCTACTCTCAAATGCTGGTGTGATGTATTTCCTGTGAACAGTTCACTTCATGACCCCAGAAAAGAGTCAAAGAACTGTCAGCTCTGCGACACTTCAGGGTAAATGCCAATAAAAAGAAAACAAAGAAATAAAAAAAAGACAAAAACCTACTGCACTCATCCTGCCTTGTCTACAAAGCCTGCTTTAATTTTCTGGTCTCTTTGTTGAATTAGTTTAAAAAAAAAGCGAAAGAGCTTAATACGATGTGCTGGGGTCAAGGGGATCACAGAGCTCCCTGCCTTATGGGGGGTGGGTGGGAACTGGGGCAGGAAGGTCTGTGTGTGTGGGGAGGTGTGCTCCACTGACTAGGCAGATACTTCGCTATGCTCATCATCGCTTCCCTCACAAGTGCTGGGGGTGGGGCTGGGCAAATGTTATTTTAGATTTCTCCTTGGGAAGGATGTCACCAAGGGAAAGCCATGCTGGCATTTTGTTGAGAATGGCTGTCACTAAGACATACAAGAAAAAGAAAAGAAACAAGAAAGCTTACACACAGCATACATGCCCAATAATCAAAAAACCCAAAACACCTGCCTGTCACTAGTAGTAGTCCTGACTCTTTCTGTCTGCTTTCTTTCCAGACAAAACTGGGAAAACCTGACATAACTCAGAGGAAAACAGACCAGTTGGAAGCCTCAAATACAGAAATGTTCTGTTGTTCCTTTTATTTTATTTTGGTCTTTTTGAGACAGGGTCTCACTATGCAGTTGCCCAGGCTGACCTTGAACTTACTTTTGTAGCCCAGGCTGGTCTTTTTTTTTTTTCGGGACTGGGGTTCGAACTCACAACCTCGCACTTGCCAAGCAGGCACTTGTGCTGCAGAGCTATCTCCCCAGCCTCCCAGGCTGGTCTTGAACTCACACTGGTCCTCTTGCCTCAGCCTCCCAAGTGCTGGGGAGTGCAGGCATGCGCCACCACGCCCAGCTTGTTGTTCTTCCTTTTCTTGGCTTTGTTCTCTTGCTTTGTCCTCAGACTTCCCACCCTGGAGAGTTTACCTTTCCTTTCTCCATCTGTATCTCAAAACAGGCCGACCTAACCTCCTGGATCAAGTCTTCCTGCTTGGCCCTGCGTCTCCCCACGCTCCCTGCCTATGAGTCCACAGATAAACCTATAGCCTTGGTCTATACTTGCAGAGAAATGTGCCCTCTAGCCCAGGAAGGGGTAACAGAGCCCCTGCAGTTAGAAGGGGCTTTCATCTATGTTGTGTGGCATGGCCAAAACCCACCAGGGTGACTTTATTTCCACTTCTGTGACAAGGTCAGAATGATTCTCAGCTGGGAAGGCACCTGGCTGTTCAGAGGGGCCCTCCGTGTCATGGGACACACGAAGGATATGCACCCGGAGTGCGTGTAGTATCCTCCAGCCAGATTACACACAGATGCCTGCAAACATGCCACACAGATGACTGAAAACACTACACAAGTCCCGAGGTGGAAACAAATTAAATTTGTGCACTATGGCTTGGATTACTAAGGTACACACGAGATGGGAACCCAATCAACTCATTGCTTGTCACCATTAGATTTTGCAGAGCATTTCCTGTGGGCTTTATACAAATTCCATATCATTACCCCAGGGTTCCTTTTTTATAAAGAATTTTTATATTCATGGGGCTGGGAAGATAGCTCCGAGGCACAAGTGCCTGCTGGGCAAGTGCAAGGTCATGAGTTCGAACCCTGATCCCACAAAAAAAAAAAAAAAAAAAAAGAATTTTTATATTCATTAATCTGGCTAGTTCATTAGGTCAGACATGATCTGGCCCTGCCTAGCTCCCCTCTCCCATCTCATGCAACCCCACACAGGCATAAGTTTAGAAATCCCTTCATCTAGGCCACACTGCTCGTTTGTTCATTCGTTCGTTCGTTCGTTCGTTCATTCATTCATTCACTCACTCATTTTACAGGGTCTGCCGGATCTTACTGCACAGATCAGACTCGTAGTGATCCTCCTGTTTTTAGCCTCCCAAGCACTGTGATTACAGGCATGCGCCACCATACCTAGTTTCAGCTGCCATCTCGGTGTGCCCCGGTTGTGGGGCTGGCATGCTGGGGAGTGAACCCCTGTCCCTGGGTCTGCCTAGGCAGGCACTTTAATCTGCTGAGCTATCTGGCTGGCCCTATTCTTCTTTTTAAAACTACCTGTACAGTAACTTCTTGTGGTTTTTGTATCTCCTATAGACTCTTAAACAGGACAGAGATGAAATCTGTTTACTTTAGTTTCTTCCTGAGCATCTAGCAGGACTGGGTTCCTAAAAGTGCCTTAACAATACTTCCTAAGTGAATGAATGAGAATAGGAAGAATGTATTAAAGGAAACAAATTTGACCCTGTGTTCTCAGGGTCATAAGTTCTCAAAAATCAATCAGAATTATTCTGAGCTTTAGCTGATAGTCTACCTCTTACTAATTATCCACCCACTCACCCGTCCATCCACCCATCCATCCATCCATCCATCCATCCAATACAGTATTCTCAGGCTTCAGTTTGCCATCTTCATGGAAAGGCAAAATAAAAAGTTTTTTTTTCGCTCCTATCCCTTTTGTTTCATGGAGATTCCTGGGGCTCTTGCTTTTGAAGGCACCGTGTTCTCGGATGCCCACTGCTAGCTCTGGCCTGGCATGTGTACACTGCTCAAAGCTGACTACTCCTTGGTGGGAATATCTGTTGCTATGGAGAAAGATGGAATAGTAGGCAAAACTAGGCGAGCTCGGAGGAATTTTTAAAAAGTGGTTGACTGTTTTTTAACTTCTAACTGGCAGCTGGCTTTGCAACACTTTATAAAAAGAATCACAGTAGAGAAAATCAACATGAAATTGCTGCTCAGAAGTAGTACATGCACCACAGATTAAAACTAAAAATTTGAGAGGAGAAAAAAGCTATTTAGTTTCAAATAAAATAATCTTTAATGACAGTGCCATCAATTCCCCTGCACCTAAGCAAAATTATACTGAATAATTCTAGGAGAAGAGAAGTGATTTAGCTTCACATTTTCCCCTGAAAGATCTGTTATAGCTTTTGTGAAATATCTGAAACTGAGAATAATATAAACCCTTCTGTTAGCCCTGCTCTGTATCAAGCTCTTCAGTTACGGCTGAGCACAGGGCTAGTACTGGTGATTCCCTTTTCCACACAAGCCTAGGTGAAAGGATCTAAACTTATACCTGTGTGGGGTTCCATGAGATGGGAGAGCGGAGCCGGGCAGGGCCAGATCATGTCTGACCTAATGAACTAGCCAGATTAATGAATGTGACAATTCTTTATTATATAAAAGGAGCCCTGTGGTAATGATACGGAATTTGTATAAGTCATTCATCACAAACCACAGTCCACAGGAAACGCTCTGCACCATCTGATGGTGCAGGAGTTACAAAATTTGCCCCAGGTCACCAGAGCTGGGAGAAAAAGAGCCAAATCATGCACTTAGGAAATTCAGAGACAGGTTCTATGCTCTTAACCACTACACGATATTCCCTGTTATGTTTTATAACTTGCTTCCTTTAAAACTAATGGGAGCTGGGTACTGGTCACCCAGCTGGAGGAGAAGCTCACCAGTAAGGGCCTTAGAAGCTGGGTGACTTCCTTAGGTCCCCAACACCAAATCCCTGCAGCTCTTCTCCCAGGGTAAGTGTGAACCTGAAATCTAGTCTAGTTAATTCCCTAGCTTTTTGTTATAGTTAAATGACGTATAGCGGGTAGTTTTCATTTCTTGTTAACAGACTTATTCTCACCATTTACGACTTGCTTATTAAGTTGAACATCATGTTTTTCAAAACTTATTTACTTATATTTGTACAAGGTCTTGCTACATGAATCAGACTCATATTGATCCTCCTGTCTCAGCCTCCCCTGAGTGCTGGGATTACAGGAGTGTGCCACTGCGCCTGGTTTCAGGGCTGGCATGACACACTTGGGGTGGCACATGCGGTGTCAGTGATTATACTCAGATCATCGTACTTGCGAGGCAGGGGTTTAGACCACCATGTCATCTGCCCAGCCCCAACACCGTGTTTTTGAGACACTTCACATTTAATAGCACAGATTTGGTTTATTCTGTTGTTTTTGTTTATTTTATGACTGGTTGCTTAAGGTACTTCTGGTTTTCTTAAGAAAAATAGTTCTCTGGATGTCTTCTGGATGATGCAGGCTCTCAATACCTCAGCAACCTTGCAATCCCTAGGACGGTTTGTTGACCCAGATGGCCGGTCCTACCACTTGAGTTTTGACTTGGTTGTTGTGTAGCTGGGGTATGGCACAGGGGATGAGAACTTCACTTTCCACCAAGTGCCCAGGTGTTGCTGATGCCATGTGGATGGAGCACCCCCCTTTCAGAACTATTCTAGGGTTCACACGGAGGGGTATAGCGGCTGAGGTTCAGCACACATTTGTCCAAGCTTACTAGGCACACCTTGCTGTGTTGAGTGCTTCTTGCTTTGTACACATTCATCTAGTTTCTAAACAGCCTGGCTATTATTATCATTGGAACTTGAAGATGTTGTCAGTCTAGGGAGTAAACAAATCTCAACGTGTTTTTTTTTTTTTTTTAAGTGTTTCTCTTTAAAAATTTCTCTTGATTATTAAGACTGAATATTTATTTTTCTACATATTTATTGGCTGTTTCTGTTCTGTATAAGAACGATGTGGTTCTCTAATCATTTCTCCCTTGTGTTTTCTTTACTGATCAGAAGAGTCCTTTATATAGAAGGAACAATTATCTCTTGTCAGTGACACAAGTTTCAAGTCTCTTCTCTCAGTTCATGAACTGTCATTTTAATGTCTTTATACTGTCTTGTGAAGGACAAAAGTTTGTAATTATAATGTAGGCAAATTTATCCACCCCTACCAAAATGTGTTTTCTATGCCTTGCTTCAGAAATCCTTCCTTGGGGCTGGGGAGATAGCTCTACAGCCTAAGAGCAAGGACCCACATCCGATCCCTAGTACTACATGCTGTGCCAGCCCCAGAACCCAGAGTGTGCCTGCTGGCCACCAAAAGCAGGTATGCTGGCCACCAAAAGCAGGTATGGTGGCGCATACCTGTAATCCCAGTGCTAGGGAGACTAAAACAGGAGGATCACTATGAGTTTGAGCTGTGTAGTGAGACCCTGTACCACATTAAATGAATGAATGAATGAATGAATGTTTAAAAAAGAGAAATACTTTCTCATTCCAAGATGGTAAGATATTTTCTATGCTGTTCTAAACTTTGTATTTATTTTTATGTTTTACATGTGTCTTACTTTACCTGGATTTGATTTTGGTTTAATGAGGCAAGGAATTTTAATTTTTCTATCATCTTAATTATTCCACCTTACTCTTTGAAATGCTATAGCCATTCTTCCTATTTTGTACTTTCATGTAAAGTTTCAGTGTTTGCCAAGTTCCATGAGTGGCACTTGGGGTGGATCAGCATCTGTGGTTCATCTGAGACAGGTCGAAGTTGCCCAGGCTGGGCTTGAACTTGCTACGTACACTAGGCTGGCCTGAAGGTTGCGAGTCTCCTGAGCTGTGTGCCACCATGCCCAGCAGGAATCTTTCTAATCTTTATCATGTTCCAACTAAAGACATGTAATGTTTATATTTCAAAATACAATCCTCATGTTTTGATTGCTACTGTATCTAATTAATGGTTCCATATTCCTAATATCGTCTTCTGCTTCATTTTAAATTTTATGCAGAAAAAATTACAAACTTTCAAAATAAGGAGGGCAGCAATGGTTAATATACTGCATATTGTTATCTTTAAATTAGCTACTCAAAGTACAAGGTACTGATGTCCAATTGATCAAATGATAACCTTTCTTTTCAATAAACTATCAGAAACTAGTTGTATAACTATCTTAACTACTACTACTACTACTACTACACACACACACACACACACACACA
>PVJA010007991.1:31560-57200 GCA_004027025.1 Myocastor coypus | reverse complement strand
CTGACTTCTCCCAGTTGACTAAGAAATCACTGGTTTGGAAAGGAAATGATAATGTGTAACTTTGGATATAATGGGATAAAATGCATTTTCTTCCTCATCAAAATTATCACCACAATCACTAATATCTCAGTATCACTAATAACTTATCTCTGTTAATACAAGCTGGAGCCAATGGGCAAAGCCTTGAATTTTAGTAATGACCATCTGTGGCGCCAATTCTCTGAATGGCTGAGCGGAGGAAAGATGTGAGTGCACTGCTGGGCAGAGTGAAACTGGTCCCCAAGTGACGGTTGCTTCCTTCAAACCACACCTCAGCATTTCCCACCTCTCTTTCCTTGATTTTTACTAATGACTTGAAAGTAACTGTTTAGGTTTGGTGAAATTTTTTCTATACCTTACTGTACAGGATAATAGATTTAAACAATGTTATTGTGATTTTAATTTCCATTTGCCCACATTAATTGAGCCAAATAAAGAGAGAACACTGAACACATGGAAATAAAGATGGCCACAATAATCCTTTAGTATAATTGACTAATTTTTTTTAAATTAGACAACTTGTTTTTAAAAAGCAGATGTATTTTCCCAGGTTCTCCTGTCAGCTAAACAGTCACCAGAATTCTGTTCACATGGTGATTTTTTTTCCTTTGCTTCTCTTTCTTGCTGTAGAATCTTAATGAAATAGAACCTGGCCTGGGGATATAGCTCAGTGGCGCAGTGCCTGCCTGGCAGTCTCAAGGTCCTGAGTTAGACTCCTGGTACCAGAAGAAAAAGGACATCCCCTAAAGAAGTGCAACTTGCCTCTAACTAGATGAATTTCTACTTCTTGCTAATTTCCAGTAATACTCATGGATACCTTACTGCATTGTTGACTTACTGCCATGACATAAGGTCACTAATGGGAGGATCTGTGCCATAACCAGCAGAGAAGTACAGTGCTTTTGGAGAGTCTGGGGGAAGACTTATTGGGAGAGTTGACAGTGATCTGGACTTCACCAAATGATGTTAGGCAAAGCTTAGAGAGCGTAAAAGTGGCTAGGATGAGACAGCACGGCATAAGAACACGAAAAACCACAGCGTACTTGGAGCACAAATACTTATGGGAGTGAGAATGGAGGGAGAGCGGAGGAGTTGTGCTGCTATTCAGTAAAAATCACAGAATACAAATATATTAAAAAGTAAAGCAAGCATTCATTCTTCTAACATGGACATCAAATATTATTTCAGTAGATTAACTATCAGGACTGATCTGGATAGTTTTTCTTCATCTCATGGCCATCAGGAAACTCGGAGGATAAAAAAAGAATCATGCCATAAAATTTAAAAGGACTTTTTTTTTTCTTTTCTGGAATATTTCCATTTTTTAAATATAGCCATTGCTCAGACTTAAACTCAGAACCCCAAATAAGTATAGCTACATACAGCATGGTTGCACTTCTATGAGAAATCCAAACTACGAATAAAGAAATGTAAAAGATGGATGACAGAAAACTGGAAAGCAGACATTTTGCAGGAGGAATGTATAGCGAGCAATGGAGGGAGGGGGCAGGGGAATGCAGGAAAGGGAACAGAGACAGAAATGAAGTGTGTTACGTATCCCAGTAGGCAATGTAAATTTTATGTGCTGCTGATGCGCACTAATATGACATCAAGTTTAAAAAAGAAAATCTGTAGAAAGCACTAAGTTTCAATAGCAGGACAGAAGACTTATTAAACAAACAAACAGAAATATAAAGAGAGAAGGTATATGCCAAGAAGGAAAGCCCAGTGCAGAGGGGGGCAATGAATTTGGCCAGGGCCCCAAAGGCTTTCCAAGCAGCAGCCCTGTCGCGTGATGAGTCTGTGGTCCCCGTGATCAAGTGCTCCCAAAAGAAACGATCAGACAGAACGAGAAGCAAGCTGCCAAATTGCACAGTGGGTCAAGAGGGAGCTGGACTGAGTTTTGGAAGCAAAGAGGAAGAGCACAGCTCCTTCCAAATTTTTTGAGTTGAGGATGAGGAGTTACTGTGCAAAGGAACTGGTATTTCCTGGCTAGGTCTACACTGAGGTTTCTGCCTGCGCTGGGTCCCAAAGCTTTTTACCTTTAGGCTTCAGTGCTCAAGTCTCCATAACCCTAATGTCGTCGTCACCTCTAGCAACTAGTGAGTCCAAATCTTGATATCACTGAAAGCTTCACTGCACCTCAAAGCCTCACTTTTTGTCCTTCTGGCATTCAACAGTCCTTGTAGGCTTCTGAGTTGAAGCCCAGGAATGAGGAAAGATAATGACAACTGCTTTTATCAGTTGCCAGTATCCAGACCTATAACGCTACGTGTGTTTTCTTTTCCAGGTAAGATGTGGAGCACACTCCTCCCAGCGGGACAGCGGCTGTGGCTGCAGACACACAGTCATGGAGGGAAACAACCGATCCTCTGCTGTGCACGGGGCTGCTTGCCCAGCAGGTTGGGCAGGTTAGGCACAGGAAGCATACTTGTCATTTAGGATGGGATTAATCTGGATGCAACCCCAGCCATAAGCTGAGAAGCATCCATGTTGGCCCACATGGATCTAGTGGTGGGTTTCTGTATAGCACAAAAGGCTGCAAGCCAGCCCGCTTTCTGGATGAGCGGATCACATTCCATCTTGTTCCCTCTTGCACACACCGATGCCTGCCTTAGGCCATGCGACTCCCTGCACATAATTAGACACATTCCAAGACAATTTTCTGTGAACCTGAAGGGCAAAGTGTAACCTTCACATGTCTCAAATCTTCATTCTATTTTCCTTATCTTTCATGTGAGAAACATAAAAAGATTGTGATAAATTAATTAAATTAATTATTACATGTCATCCTCAGTTTATGCTGAGATATATTTCTTATCTTTTCAATGTGCAAAGCCAAGTATAAACGGGTAAATTTCTCATAATGTCATAGAAGATTTACAGGAGCCAGACTGTATCTTGAATGAAGTAAAATAAACCCTCTCTTGTGTACCTACCTCAAATGCTATAGAAGATAATTTTTATATTATAGCTAAAGCTGTCCCATCGCCTTAGGGCAAGATATTTTTCTATTTTTTTTGCCTTTCCTCTTTCCTTTCCTCTTGCTGTAGCAGATAGGCTAGGCCAAGCGTTGGGCCCACGGCGGAGTGTGAGCAAGCCCATCAGAAAACTGGCAGAGCTCTCTGTGGAGAAAGCATGGCAAGGAGGGGTTTGCAGTAACGCTGTGGGGGCAGAGGGCGCCTCAGGTGTGGTTCTCAGCTGCAGCAAGTGCCTTGCCTTGAGATTAATACTCTGGCAAAGCCAGTCATCTCCGCAAGGACTTGGCTGACAGCTCAGGATCAGACATAGCTGACACCAGTTAAAGGCTTACTAAAGGAATTCTTTTTAAAATTCAAATGAAGTGAGAAACTAATATGTACAAAGGCACAGAGGGGAGAATGAGGATAGCCTGTAACTGGCCGCAGTCCCAAGGGAGATGAGTGGAGAGGAGATGGAAAGAAGAGCAGACGGTAGTGGGGAAAGGCAGGAGACAGCCTTGATTGGACTGAGAAGACTGGTTATTACCGAGTGCCTGAGCAAGGACTGGGGTGATACAAGCTCCTCCTACTCAAGGAGTACATCTGTTGCATTTGGATGGACTCAGGGAAGAAGGAGAAAGGCACAAAAATTCAAGTGTGAAGTGAGGGGCTGAAAGCAGAACTGGGCTATAAAACGAGGTTGGCAACCCGTAGAGAAACACCTTAGGATGCTAGCGGAAGAGAAAAGGTTGTTTTAAAATGTCTCAATCGCCAGGAGTCTGATACCTAGATTTGGTAGCCTTATGGAAGGGAGAGGTAGAGACAACCCATAGAAAGAGAAAGGGACCGAGAACAAGTACAAAGGAAGATGATAATCATAAAGAAAACTGAAGATAAAAACCTTAGTTTTACTCATCCTATATGCAAAAAAGGATCAGTACAATATTTCTGAGTATTTTAATAATCACTTAAATTTTGTTTATCGTTATACTTCCTAAGACCTAACAGTGTTTTGATCCCCAGTGTGTTGCGCCAGACCACCCACTCTGCCCCCAGGGCACACTGAGAAGGGGACTGAGGCTGGGCGTGGTGGCGCATGCCTGTAATCTTTTCAGCTTGGAAGGCTGAAAACAGGAGGATCCCGACGAGTCCAATCTGTGTAGTGAGCCCCTGTAGACCTTGTACTAAATACACTAAAAACAAACAAAAACACTCAGGGTGAGGGCAACCCATTGGGCCAGCAGTATTGGAATGGTTCTTGGAGAGCAGGTATATGGTGGACTGACAACTGGCGGTCAACTTGTAACAGCCAGCTGAACTGAGCCAGTGTGGTGCTGGGTGTGGGAAGCCCACCTGAGGATTGTTGCCAACATCAAAAGGAGAACCTGAGACAGAGAAGTGGTATTGTTAGGGAGCTGGTGGTCGTCCTGGGGCTGCTGGTTCTCCTGGAGTTGCCACACTAGTTTTTCTGATTTGAGCTTGGCTGTTCTTATCCTTAGGGGAGCTCAGGACCTTGTCATTGAGAATGGCTGTAGTACATTTTGGGGGCTCTCTGGTCCTTTCTCTGAGCATAGCTGCCTGGCTCCAGAGGGAAAAATGGTGCACTGTTCACTGTCCTGGAGACACTTGTCACACTGGTTTTCCTGATATAGACTCAGCTGTTCTCATCATCAGAGGAGTTTGAGACCTTGCCGTTACTGAGAATAACCATGGTATTTGTTTTTTTTTTTGGAGGGGGGAAGCTCTGATTCTTACCTTGGGCATTGCTTCCTGGGTCCAACGGAGATCCCTTAGCCTGCTAGACAGGTCCTTCATCTCTCTGGCACAGACTTTAAAGTTTCCACCACTGACTTTTGGACTTTCCCAGCACAGAACCATGAAACAGACTTGCACAAGACATTGTTGTAGACTCTAGACCTCTAGTTGGAGTTGTATGGGGAACTGTTATGGGTTCTAGGCCTTCAGCTGGATTTATGCTGGACATTGCCATGGGATCCAGGCCCTCAGCTGGATTCGTTGTTCTTTAATGTGTAGACAGATTTGCTGCTCTCTTTTGCACTAAACTCTTTGGATGACTGCTGTTAATTAATCCTACAAATCGTGTGTCCCGTGTTGCTTTTATTGAATACTCAGGCTACAACAGCAAGCTCTGGCTCTGCTGTCTGTCCTTGTCTGCCAGGACCATTGATGCTGTGCCGCAAGTATCTTCACTCTGGCCTACCTCCTCATGCTCTCCTCACTCTGCTTGTGAGGCTCTTGCTTCTCCAGTGCCACACATTATACCTCATTTCTCTAGTACTACAACAGAGGAATGCCAGCTCTAAGGAGCTACAGTAGTACTGAGGCCTTTTTCTAAAGTATCTTTTGAGAATCCACCCAGTGGTAGCCAGTCCCCTGTGCTTACAGTGGATAATATGGTTCCGACTCTGAAGGAGATTCCAGATAGAGACAAAGGATAATGAAAAAGGTCCAGGGGTGACAAGAGCTGTGACAAATAGAACAGGATGATTAGGCAGAAAGTAGCCTAGAAAACTGAGCAGGGAAAGACATTCTGATGAGATAACACATATAAGAGACCCCAAGAAAGGGAAAGAGGGGCTTATGTAAGTATCTGGAGGAAGAATAGTAGGAACACACAGGGCAGCTTGTGCAAAAGTCTTGTCCTGGGAATGTTCCCATTGGATTGGAGGAACAGAAGTTGGCTAGCAGGACTTCAGAAGGTTGAGGAAGGTGGGAGAGAAAGTGAGGTCAGGTTGGCACAGACATGGACTGCGTGAGGTCTGTATGTCTGTCAGTCTTCATCACCTGTTGTGTGAAAAGTGAAGTCATGAGGAAGTTGTGTGTAGACTTGAAACATAATGTAGCCTATGTTTTTAACAATCATTCTAAGCTGGGCATGGTGGCACATGGCTGTAATACCAACACTCAGGAGGCGAAGAAGGGAGGGTTGTGCAGCATTTGAGCCTGGGCTACAAACTGAGCTCAAAGCCAGCCTGAACTGTATAGCAAGACCCTGTCTCTAAACAGAAAAAAATATTCTAATACTCTATTTAGATTATTGTACAATCCTTAGGTGGAAGCAGGAAGAGTAGGCAGGTGGTCCTTGGCATAGTCTAAGTGATGTTAAGTAATGCTAAGGAGTGTGTTAAGGTAACAGGCATGACAAGTGGTTAGAGTTGAGAAATGGTTTGAAACTAAAGTCAACAGAATGTGCTGATGGATTAGATAGCAGGTAAAGAAATCATGAGTGATAATGTGATTTATTAACGAAGATGACAAGAAACACAGGCTCAGTGTGAAGTAGGTGAGAGGAATAAATTATAAAATACATGGAGTATTTCGAGGTTCCCCTTGAGAAAGAATGACATCTGCAGACATCTGTGAGCTGGGCTTGTACAATTCATTCAGGTCTTAGTGTACATTCCTAGTGGTCTTAGGTTGGAGAATTGGACACCCTTGAGTAGAAAGCCTCCAGAGGGGGTACTATAGATCAGAGAGAAGACACAACCTAGACATGTAAATCTGGCATTCCGATCTATGAAGAAATCAAACTGATGTCATCTATCCACTGGTAGTAGGTGGAGAAGACACAAGTTTGACAGCTTCTTGAACACTTAGTGTTTGGAGTTTGGGGATAAGTAAAAAAGATCTAGTACGCAGGCTAACAAAGAATTATCAGGAAGGTAAGAACAAAGGAAGGTGAGAGGTAGCAGGGAAACTCAGAAAGTAGCAGCCACGGGAAACCAAGTATTTCAATAGTCAGAGAGCTAGGATTCACAAGTGAAAGAGTTTAAGTAATCTATGACCATTTTGTTCAGCTTGTGGACATCATCGGGGACCCAAGAAGCACAATTCTGGTAGGCTACCTGGGAAGAAAGCTGGTTTAAAGTGGTTTCAAAAGAGGCTACAAAGATAGAAGGAGGAATAGTGAGTGTAAATAACTTCTTTGAAGGATTCTTTTATAAAGAAAATAGGAAATAGAACAATAGATGTGTGTGTGCGTGTGTGTGTGTGTGTGTGTGTGTGTGTGTGCGTGTGTGTGTGTGTGTGTGTGTGTGTGTGTGTAGTACCAGGAATTGAACTGAGGACCTTGTGCTTGCCAGGCAAGCACTTATTCCACTAAGCTATCTCCCTAGCCCCGAGCAATAGATGAAGTAAGGCATGGGAACTGGGGTAAAAGGTTGTGTGAGGTGGGTTTGAAACGGTGAACATAGTGTGTTCATGTACTAAAGGCAGCGGTTCTATAGAGAGGGATTAATTGGTGCTGCAGGAGAAAGGGCACACTTGCGCAATTCCAGGCCTGGGTCCCACGCACACACGCCCCACTATGAAAGGGAACACAGAACATGAGGACCGCCCATGCTGCACTGCCCTGTGAGCACACAGGTCCCAGCCTGTGGGCTCCCTTCCAGCCTCTTTGACCACTTCTGCGAGTATTTCTCAAGGACATGATAAAAAGAAGGGAGAAACAAGCTCGTGAGACTTGTGAAATATTGTATTCTCATGGAGAGTGTCTTCCCACTGAGTGTTCTCCTCTGAGATGTCTAATAACTTACAGTAATTCTGCTTTATCCACAGTGGGAACATTCTAAGATGCTTGGTGGATGCCTGAACCCACAGATGGCACTCCGTTCCATATATGCTATGTTTTTTCTTATGTATGCACAATTATTATCAAATTCAACTAATAAATTAGTCATAATAATAGATTAACCATAGTGCCTCTAATGAAGTAGAAATAAGTATATGTTGCAATAAAAGTTATTTGAAGTATGAATTATTTATTTCTGGAACTTACCTTCACATATCTTCAGAAGATGGTTTTTTGTAAACCTGTAAAACTGGATGAGTAGGCTACTGTAATACTGCTTTGATCCATAGTCCTATGGAAGCTGCATCTTCTGTCTATGGTTCTCCAACTTGGATTTCTGGGCTGACTGGGTGTATCTGCGAGAGGGTCCTGGGAATCTGCATTTCTGATAAGCTTCCCAGTGACATACATGGATGCTACTGGACCAGAAAATACATTTTGTGACTCCAAGTCCCAGGATCCGGCTCATCTTCTGGTGTGTAAGGTGCAAAAGGGACCTGAGGAGAGAACACAGACAGGTCTCAAAGGAAAATGGAGGAGAACAAAACATCCCTGTCCTTGCGTGGATGAGCCTTTAATTCTCATTTTATGACAGTAGCCAACCACTGAACTTTCCATCACTCCTGCAAGAGGAAATCTCTAGTTAGGTTAGACCTTGGAATCACGATGAAATTTGGTCCTGTTAGACAATACTAACTCCATTATAGCTACTTTGCTATTTTGGAGGTGGTTTCTAGTATTTATGAACACATACCCTACCATTTTTATTTTTATTTTTATTTTTTTAATTTAATATTTTTTATTGTTTAAATTTAACAATGGTTATATTTCATATTTTCATCATCAGATCAGTTTAGATTAATACATATAGGTATATAAGATTGATCAAGCAATTAAACATTTACCCTTCTAAATCAACATTACTTTTTTTTTTTTTTCTTTTCCCCTTTCTTTTCTTTGAACGTTGACATATTGCATATTGTCCTCACAATCGTTCTACAGAGTACAGTGTGTGGGCATGAATACCCTACAATTTTTAAATGCTGCATTAGTTGAGAAATTACCCACCCTTTTCGCAGCAGATTTGCAGCTTCCACCTTACTTGTGACCTTGACTACAGTGTTCTTACTGGGACACAAGCAGTGGCCTTCCTTTCCTTTACCTCCTGCCATTCTGGCCTTGCATTCTATGGTTAGCCAAGGCCTAAGGGGTCCATCCCTAGGGACAGTCTTGTTCCATTTGTCAGGAGTTAATGCAGTAAACATTCCGCCAGTTCCAGCCCACTTGGAGGACTTCTGCCAAGAAAACATCCACGCCGCATTGCTTCTTCCACTGCATCTCACACCACGATCTTAATGTTTGTTTCGGAGTCAAGTACACAGTTCTCACCTAATAAATGTTGACTAAAAACTCAACCAATGTCTACAGCAACACAAGTGTGGATGTTTTGTAACCTTAGCAGGGGAAGTAGGAGCTGGAAAAGGTGGATGTTGCCCACAAAATAGCAAAGTATCCAACGGGTGAATCAAGTCACAGAACAACTTATTTCATGTCACACGTGACCAAAATTTTAGAAGGTAATAGGTGTTTATTATATTTAGCAAATAAAAAGGAATTAAACTGTCAACACACATAGACCTAATTGTATTTTTGGCAGCTAACTTTTCAGATATAAAAAGTACAAATATATCTGTTTACGTTCACACAGATTATACTAGACATGCTTCCTGTGACCTGATTTATCTATTTTCTTTGCATAATATATTGTGAACAGTTTTGTACATCAAAAGACATTAGTTTAAGTTGCTGTAAAAGTGTTCCATAATCTAGATTAACTATAGTTTACTTATTTATAAGGAGGCCCCAAGTACTAGATACATTCCATTATTTTCATACTTTTCTATTAAGGTTTTATTGTATCAAAATTGTTTAGCATTTTCTCATATTTATAATAACATCATGCTCACTTGTCAATATTGTATCTGGATTGCTAAGTTCATCTTATTAATTGCTTTAATTCTTAAAACTATCACCTTAAAGATATTTATGCACATAGCCAAATGTCTTATTAAAGACGAGACTGCTGATTTTTAAATATGTTGTAAGCTATCAGTATCATCAATTTTATAAACATTGTTTTAATTTTGTTTCTTTTAAGTCACTTGATAATGCTTTTTCATCTCAAAATGTATTGCTAATACATATTTTGTGAATTTCCTACTAATATTTTTTGCTCATCTTTCTTCTTGGGTCATATTTATTATTTTTTCTTTAATGTATGTAGTACAGGATCTATAGGGTCTCATTACACAGATTGGATTCTTTGGAATCTTCCTATTTGCATCCTTCCAAATGCTGGGATTACAGGTGCATGCCACCACACCCAGTCTCAACTGCTCTGTCACCGAGCCCCAGGGGCAGGACTTGCACAACATGCCAAAGATCAAACTCCATTCCTGCACTCTGCCTAAGCAAGTGCTTTAGTCCACTGAGCTATCTGGTCAGCCCTGGGGCATACTTATTTTGAAAACATACTTAATAATATTAATTTTATCTCCTGCCATGATTTTTTGTTTGTTTCATTTCTAACTTGCTCTTTGAATTTCAGTTTTGTTTACAGGAGGTCTTTAACTTTTAGATATGCTAGGTATTGTTTGGGTAATTTTATATTTCAATTTGATTGGGCCACAAAGTGACAAGATATTTGATCAAGCATTGTTCTTAATGTTTATGCAATGCATTGCATCAGTGAGAGCAATATTTAAATTTGTAACAGGAGTAAAGAAGATTGCCATCCCTGTTGCAGGTAGACCTCATCCAGTCAGTTTCAGGCCTCAACAGACCAAACAAGCTGGACCCTTTCCTGAGTGAGAACTCTTGGTTGACTGTCTTTGAACCGGTACATTGGCTCTTCCTGATTCTCAAGCTGTTTGCCATTGGAATAAAACTGAACTACTTTATTATGCAGAGACACAGATGAATAGATTTTTCTCCTACTGAGTTTCGAAGGTGTAAACATCTGGTTGCTATTATTTGAAAGACTAGAATAGTCAAACTAAACAAGCACAGATGATTGGGATTATTAACCATGGAGCAGACATAAAGTGATAGAAGAATAAAAGTCTGAAAAGATCTACCATATTGACAACAAAATAGAGAGAGAAGGCAGGATCAAAGGTTAACCTACTGCCCAGGGTTCCTTCATTTTCAGTGTTGGGTGTTTGTCTCAGCAATGACAGAAGAGCAACTAGGACAGTATTTGATGTTATGAAATGGAAAACACATAACATACTTTCATACTGATCTGAGGAGAAATCTTGCAATTCGAAGCATAAAATAAGTATTCATATGGGGAATCTCAAATTACTAAAGAAAAGAAGTTAACAGTCTAGCTGGGCTGCTATAGCAGACCGAGTAGCTTATAGAAAAGAGAAATTCAATTCTTTCAGTGAGGGGTCAGGGAAATACAAATGAAGGCACTGGCAGATTCGGTGTGTGGTAAGAGCCTGTTTTTTGGTTCCTGGTTGCTATGTTTATGTGGCAGAAAGGGAAAGCAAATTCTCTCGAGACTCTTATACAGATACTAATACCATTCCCAAGGGTGCCATGTTCATGGGTTTATCTAATCCTAATTACCTAACCCCCTCCTCCCATCACGTTGAAGTAGGATTTCAACATATGAACTTGAAGGTGAGTCACAAGTATTCATTCTACGACAAGTAATGCTAGGATTAAAAAAAACAAAACACTACTGGTATTGGAAAAATAACTCTTTTATCATTAGTGATAACATAATGCATTTAGGTCATTGCCAGAGAGAAAGAAATCTAAGAGTCAGGGAGAGAGCTCAGCAGTCTGAGCACCTGTCTGGCAAGTCCAAAGACCCAGGTTCAACCCCTGATAATGCATGCCATGCTGGCCCAATATCAGGCCCGCTGAGCCAACCACCAAAACTGGGCCCACATGTGTCATTTGTAAGAAAATGGATGCACCTTGACACCATTACCTTAAGTAAAATAAATCATATGCATGAAATTAAATATCAGATGGTTTCTCTTATATGACAAACCCAATTAAAAATGAAGAGCAAAACAGAAGATAGGCAATGGGAAGCAAGGAGACAGATCTTTCCTGAATAGCATTGAGAGATGCGAGGGAGAAGCAAAGGAGGGGAATCGAGTTGCACCAACTTCACGCGAGAAATGTAAGCACTATGTGCTATAGACATGCACTAATTAGATAGATAGATGGATAGATAGGTAGACATGATAGATGATAGATAGATATGATAGATGATAGACAGATATGATAGATGATAGATATGATAGATGATAGGTAGATAGATATGATAGATGATAGATAGATAGATATGATAGATGATAGATAGATATGATAGATAATAGATAGATAGATAGACAGATAGATAGATAGATAGATAGATATGATAGATGATAGATAGATAGATAGATAGATAGATAGATAGATAATGGGGAAAATGAGCATAATAAAAATTACAAAGAAATATCTTTTTGTGGCTATATAGATGGCCTTTAATCACCAAGTATTATTCTATTTTCCCCTCTTGTCAGTACAGTGCTGTATTTTAAATAATATTTTCATCCACAAATTTGAAATATAAAGTGATAAGTGAAGTCCTCCCACCAACTTTCTGTCTCACTCACCAATTTACTTTCTTTTTTTTCATGATTTAATATTTTTATTGTCTAAATTTAACAATGGTTATATTACATATTACATATCAGATCAGTTTAGATTAATAGATATAGGTATATAAGATGGATCAAACAATTAAACATTAACACAAAAAATATGGAACACTTCGCGAATTTCCGTGTCATCCTTGCTCAGGGGCCATGTTAATTTTCTCTGTATCATTTCAATTTTAGCATATGTGCTGCCGAAACAAGCACTAAAAAGAAGTATCTTGAGTCAAAAGTAGAATTAAGAATGATGGTAAAAATTCCAGGAAGAAACACCTACTAAGTAAAATTCAAATAAATAAATCAATAAATATGTCCACTATTGTCATTATAACTTAACATTGCTCTAAAAATTTTAAGCCTTTTGCTAAAAATGCCCACCTTCCAGTAATTTGCCCAGTGGTAAGTGTGAAAGGAAAGAGGGGAGGCACTCAGCATATGTTCTCTAGGCCTTTCAGAAAATGTAGAGTTGTTTCTTTGGACACTTACACGTGAATTTACAAAAAGGGTAGTATTCTAGACATCAAGGGAATGGACACTGTGCAAAGGAATGTCTCACAAACTTTGCCATGCACAAAAGAAAGAGCCTACAAGGTTACCCAGCATGCTGTTGGCATTGTTGCAAACAAGCCAATGAAGGGCAAGATACTTGCTAAGAGGACTAATGTATCTACCAAATACATTAAACACTGAAAGAGTTCAGGTAGCTTCCTGAAATGTGTCGAAGGAATTTACCAGGAAAAGAAGGAAGCCAAAGAGAAGGGTACCTGGGTGCAACTGAAGCACCAGCCTGCCCTTCCCAGAGAAGCACACTTTGTGAGAACCAAAGGGAAAGAGCCTGAGTTGTTGGAACCCATTCCCTATGAATTCATGGTGTATGCTAGCGATGGAGTTCTGCCATTCAGCTGCCAATTAGAGGTTAATTGTTCTAGTGCCCATATAAAAATAAAAAATCATCTTTTGTGTAGAGATGGTTTTCTTTTCCTTTTTTGTTTTCTTTCTTTCTTTCATTTTTTTTTCTTTTTTTTTGTACTGTAGGGAAGGGTCTACAGGATATTCAGGATCTCACTGCTAGACTGAACTTGTAGTGATCCGCTTATTTACAGCCTCCCAAGAGCTGGAACTACAGGCACGCACCACCACGCCCAGTCTCAAGGATAATTTTCTTAACTAAGCAGGTGTGTGGTGCCTTTACCTCAAATAAATATTTGGAGAACATTCTCATTGTAAATAGTTAATGTGTCAGATTTTTACTTCTCTAGTTTTTCTTGTGAAAGATATGAGGTATCATGTAGGTATATACCCAAGTGGCCAAATATATATATATGAAATATTTATGTTGGCTTCAGATTCTTTAAATTACTATGAGGAAAACATATACCAAAATAAATGGAAGTCAGTGTATGGTATTTCAGTTAAATAAATTGTTTATGCAGCCTAAAATTTAAAAAATGATTTATGCATGAGAACTAAATAGAAAATATGTTAGATATAATAAAGGAGGCAATATTATCATAAGTTACAGAATGTATTTCCATAAGAACTTAAAACCTATTAGAGACAACAGAAAAGCAGGATGGGTAGTGGTTATCATGCTCATGTGTATGTCCTTCATACATATGATAGGCAGCTATGAATTCCTATAAGGATATGTACAGACACATTGTAATTGCCAAAACAATTTAAAATAGGCATTTATGTAATAAGGAATGTAAAAACATGCTAAGGAAGCAATTTTTGAAACTTTTGTAAACACACAGTATTAGAAAAAATTCATAATACAAAAATACTCTCTATTTAATGTATATATCCTATGCAATTCTAAATGAAAGTTAATATAATTTGATGTGGAGACAAGTTTGGAAGAACACGTGCTAAATTGCTTTTTACAAATTAACAAATAAGCATCGCAAGGGAAAAGCATCAAGTTTTAAACCTTCTTTCCTCAGTCTCTCACTTTCTGAGACTGAAGGCAAGCAGAAGACACCCCAGATGTCTGTATGACGTGGAATCACTCACAGGGGCTTTGGGCCCGGGCAGCTCCACTAGGCCCTGCAGAGCAAGAGAGGACAGTGTCAGCAGCTGTGAGCCCTCACAAAACATCTCACTTAAAATGTCATGTGTGCTACTTGGTTTAAATTGTCACTCCTCCAGCAACCACAAACAATGCAGACACAGCAGATGTGTTTTCTATTTAGAATTAAACAGTTTATCTCAACCACTGTCATTGTTATAAGGAAAAAATAAATAAATATCCATCTTAATGTAAACTTCAAAAGGTACTTTCTGGCAGCATGGGATACTTTCAAATCCAAAGTCCTCTGAGAAAACGGATTTGACCATAGATTTCTTTTTCTTTTTTTTTTTTCTTTCTTTTTTTCTTTCTTTCTTTTTTTTTTTAGATCTGGATCCTGGCAGCACTAAGAGTAGTAAAACTCAGCCTGGTCAAAAGATTTTTGGCCAGATATTACATACAATAACTCATGTCGTAGATACTTAATGGTCCAAAACATTAAGTAAACATCATAAATGTCTTTTGTTATTAAACATTCCATTCAAACATGTTGTTTAACTCTTGTGTAATGGATAGAAAATAAGAAAGCTAAACTAGAGATTGGTCATCATGATGAGCTTTGACTCACCTCTTGGAGATTTTTTTAAACGTATGCCACCCTGACAGTTGCAGTGATAAATATCCTTTCTATCTTTAGAGTGCTCATCCTACCTCTGGAAGTTAGGCTACTTGTAAGTTTGCCTTTCTCAGGTCAACTTCAAATTGCCACCCATGTGTTCGCAAGACCATAACTTTGTTCTCTCTGAAGTTGAGGGTCAGCCTTTTTCTGTGATGACGAAAAGAGAAATACGGGTGTTTTCTTAATATGAGATTACAAGGAGAAGAAAAATTCTACTTTCCAAAGATCATTTTATAAGAATAACAATTGCTGTAGTAAAAAGGAAGACCAGAATTGGTTTGTAAAAAAAAAAATGCACTATCAAGACAACGGATCGTCTGGTAGAGTCCGCCCAGTCCCCAAATCTTGACATAAATGCATTTGTGTTTCCATAATCTGGAGGTTCCCTGTAGTCGTTAAAGCATTACTCACTTTATCCTGGATCTAACCTCAGCTTTTCTCATGTACTGTTTTTTTTGTTTTTTTTTAAAATCTGTAACTAAAACACCAGTGAAAATCTTTGCAGTGACATTAAAATTGTTATTTTCCCATGGAACTGCTTCTCTTCCACTCTGAGTGAATACAGTTGCTCAGCTGTACTTCTGGGATTATATATTCTCATAAACTTAAAGTGTTGAAAGAGTTATCAGGATGCTCTCTGTTTCTATCACGGAGGAAAACTTTCAAACAACGCGAACCAAATGGTCACCCATTTATATTTTGTAATTTTTATCCACACTTAGCACTTGACATCCATCTTAGTCAATTATAACTGTACGGTCTGGATCCATTATATGAGGGAAGGACCTATCCTTTCTTGAGGGAAGGGTACTTGCACTATTCTCAGCTCTAAGACTTTTCTTTTAATGTTTTGTTTTTTTATTTGGTACAGAACTTCACTACACAGCTGACTCATAGTGATCTTCCTGTCTCAGCCTCCCCAGTGCTGTGAGTATAGGCATGTGCCACCACATTCAGTGTCTGTGGCTGGCAATGCATGAGGCACCGGGGAGCAAACCTGGGTCCTTGCGCTCACCAGACAGACACTTAGACTTCCAAGGTATCTCCCTAGACCTCACTTCTAAGATTTCTTTAAATGTAACTCCTGAAATGTGGCATTTTCAGACTGTATCTATGATTCATCAGTTACAAAACATCTCCTGTACTACACATGAGGACATCCTTGTCTTCGTGGAGTTGCTAGTTGAATTCCAGCTGATCGGCCATATTCTTGTTCCTATACAGTGAATACGATTCTCTTTCTCTATAAAACTGATCCAGAATTCTTTGAGGTAGTCAGATCCTGTACATACTGTCAAATGTCCTACGTCATTGTGTTATTTTTTTAAAATTATATTCATACAACTTTCAGAGCTATTGATTCTACAAATGAAAGACATAGGAAATAGAAATAACTACTTGCATAAACATAACAAGAGTAGGAAAAGGAGAGGAGCACGAGCAATAGCAAAGATGTTATTAATTTTTTATTTGAGTTTGGGAAAAATTAATATTGTTCTCATGTATTCTAAAGCACTTGAGTTTTCACTAGGTCTAGCATCTGGTAGTGAGTCAGTGTTGAAAGAATAGTCTTTGAAATACTTTTCTATGAACAAACAAGGGAATACATAAAGTCATTTTCTTTTGTCAGACGACTACTGCTGCTGAACCACTATTTGAATAGGGACATTTTGTGGGTTCAATTGTCTATGTCTTGATGATGTCACTACTCTATAAAAAAAGTATGGCTGCATTTGATTTCAAATGTCACTGATGAAAAAATCAAGAGAATAGTGGTGATATAAATAGTAAAACTAAGAGTCCTGGTTCTTTCTATTTTACGACAGCAGAAGACTTATTGAACCTTTAGGAAAGAAAATATTTTACTACTTAAACTTACCAATTGATGCCTAAAAGAATTCCTTTTCCTTTAAATAATTTTAAGAAAGTGTGGAAAGGGGGCAAAAGCAGTAAAGTCATATAAAAAAGATTAGTAAATAATAAAACTTATTCTTTTAAAAAATTATTACTTTTAAAAAGGAATTATAATGTGACGGTTTCAAAACATGTTAGTAGAACATTCACAATAGTTGATGCAATGTATATCGTCCTCATTACAGTTATACAAGGCATAGGGTGTAGATATGATAAATTTTCTAATGGTTATTGGCACAATAGATTTCTTCTCTTTGATCTGAGAGAAGGTAGTTGTATACATAGTCAAATGTTCCATTATTACAGTGTGCTACTAGTGAAACTGGAAATGTTGGAAGCTATTAATTTGAGCCTTTTACAGCTCAGCATACCAAACTACCCTTAAGTTTTATGCATCATCTTTAAGCTTTTCTTCTGGTGGTCAAGGGCAAGTTAAAGCAAGACCTGTATAACAAAACATATACCTCTCAAAGTCAGTCAAATCTCTTCAGGATTTACTTTGCAACCATGTACAGTGCTTTGTAGAACTGTTGTCAGTGTCAGTTGTCTGGATGAGTCATGACCATTGCTTGACCGGTTTGCTCTGTATGAAAGCCTGAGAGAATATTTTCTCTCCAGGTGACTCTCTTGATCCTCCATCTCAGGGGTGCCTGTTAGTTCTTTGGTGTCTTAATTATGCTAGTGCTCTTCACCATAGCCGTTGGCGCCAATTTAATTTTAGAAATTACCAGCTTCAATAATAGTTGAAGATGTTCAAAATGTTAATAAAGGTTTTGTTGCATAGTAAAAAAAAGTTAAGCACTAAAAGCTATTCTTTAGAACTTAAAAAAAAAAAAAACATAGCTCAATATCCCCTTCTCCCTTTTTCTTGCCACATTAAACGAACTTCACAGATTCAGAGAAGTTCAATCACCGTTTTTTTTTTTTTTTTTAAACCTTAAAGAGTGACTTTTGATTGTGAGAAAATCAAAAGTGTCATTACTTCTATAATTCCTGTCTTATTAACTGCTGTAGATGCTCCAAAGGATATTCTGCTGCCTTGCTAGGGCACGGGGACTACAAGCTTTGCACTAGAGCCTCCAATTGAGTACTGTTAAACAGAGCGAGGCTACCTGCATTCTTAAGCCTGTTAATGGCAACAGAGCATTTCATGGATTTACCTGAGGAGATCTTCCTTGAATTAAATTTTGGGAAATTTCACACATAACTTTGAAGCAGAACATGTGTTCTTCCCTTAGGTTTGAGTCAATCTGGTTACCAACACCTAGGGGTGACTGGTTCTCTCTCATATGTTTCTTTTCTTGAGGACTTTAATACTTCCCTAACTTCATAAGGATACTGTGAGTTGGGATAACAAATACCTGAAGTAATCAACATATAAAAAGGAAAGCATTGTCTATGTTTACCATGTTGGAGTATCCGGTCCCTAACCTACTGACCCCATCACTTTCTATTGTCAGTGAGAAGGCTTTTTATGGTGGGGAGTGTGTAGTGAAACAAAGCAACTTAGGGCTAGAGTGTAAAGAAAAGACAGAGAGGAGCATTGCCCAACCTCCCTCTAGGGAACACCTTCCATGGCCTAATAAGCTCCTACTGTCCTCTCCTTTCAAAGTTTCCAAAACTTCCTAAGGCCACCACAATGAGAATGAAATCCTCAACATAAGAACCTTTGGGGGATATTTAAAATCCAAATTACCACTTACCACTCAGAGTAAGTGAATTGGCTGAAACTCAGTACACTGTAAATACGAAAAAAATTGTCCTATGATAGAAGTTAATATGAAGGTTTTTACTAATTTATATCGTTTTGAAAACAATGGGAGTCACTGAGGAGAATACTTCTCCCACTGAAAGAATCTGGTGAGGATTTTTGACTCAAAACTCAAAGTTAGAGATAATTTAGGCAGCAGCTCCCATACTTCTTCATAACTTACCTCTATTCTCAGTAAGGAAGCTCTTTCTTTCAAACACATTGCAGCCTATACTACCAACATGTAATTAACTCTCTCCTAAAATAAAAAGTCTTGGATTATTGATATAAAATTCTAGTAGCCCAAAGAATAATGACCAATATCATTTCATATGTGATCACAGGAACAATTTATCTTTTTAAATTTTTGGTTTTAACTTGAATGGCTCAGTACAAATGGAATTTTGAAATGGGTCCCTTGTTTTGGGCTATCAAAGTATAATTTTTTAAAAAAGTATACAGTGATGCCATGGTCTACAAACTTAATTTGTCCCACAATTCTGGAAAAGATGTCCACATTCATGTTTGTCGCCTGATGCAGAGTTCATTAGCACAAAGGAAATTTTTGCCAAATGCTTGTTTGTGAACCAAATAGTTTGCAAACAAAAATGTGAACCAAGATATCACCTGTTTCATAAATTGCTCAGGAGAAGCAAAATTATACACAAATGCCCACCTTGAAAATATTCACCTAGAAAACTTCTATTTAATAAATAGCTTTTAAATTTTAATCTGAATTGCAATAGTCATGCCTCATCCAGATGCTGACACTGACAAAAGATCTACAAACAGATATACATGGTTTCAGGGTAGATACTGAGGGGTTTTGACTGACTTTGCAGATAAAAAATTGCATTTTTCGTTATATATGTCTTGCTTTATCTTGGTCTTAACCACTCAGCAGAAAAGTCTAACCATGAGATATAAAAAGGAAAGTCATATTAATAGGCTGAGATGTAAAAGGTTCAAGTCAACAACTTCTTTTTTTCTTCTTTTTTTTTTTTTTTTTTTCAGGAGCGGGTTGATGCTTCAGTTTATTGAACAAGAGTCAAATTTCAACTACATAAAAAGAAAAGTAAATAGAGGTGCTAGTGACCACAGATTTTTTTTTTCCGTACATCTGAAAAAATAAAAATAAAACAAAAGAAAGGAGGCTTAGAGAGGCCGCTGCCTGGGCAGCCCCCACCTTCCTAAGTGCTACAGAAGCAGCCCAGGCTGCCTGAAAATTTGAGATGCTCCTGCCTCAGCCTCCAGAGGGCTAGGAAATTCTTTTTTTAAAGGTAGGCTTCAAGACACGGGAAGAGGCCCACAGAGGAGCAAGGACCTCACCCTGCCTGGATTCCTGGACTCAGAGCGGAAAGCCTGGGAGCCGCTAGCTCCCTACAGACAGGACCCCCGCCCAGCGCAACCACGTGACTTGTGTTCTGTGCCATCCCAGCGCCTCTGCAGTCACCTGAAGTCAACAACTTCTGACATTATTAATTCTGCTGATAACTCACTACTGTTATGGACTATTGAACTATGTCTTAGTTACTCTTTACTCATTGCTGGGACAAATACCCGACACTCAAAATGAAGGAAGGAAAGGTTTATTTAGCTCACAGTTCGTGGAGGTTTCATACCATATTCAGCTGGCCCAAGGCTGAGTGGAGCAGGACAGAGAGCATCCAGTTCATGGCAGCAGGACAGCAACAAAATGGTGACAGAGGAAGCCAACTAAACATGGTAGCAGAGCAACACCAACAGCTTGAGTCTGTCTCTCTGTCAATCCCTATATTGCATTCAGGCTCTCCGGCTTAGGATATCCACCCCAGACCACACCCATAGTCTCAGCCTTACTCAGTCTGATAATCCCATCAGTACTAAAACACAATCCCAGGGATCATGAATCAAGTCTCAATCTATAGAAGCCACGTCCCATGATTGTGTGAGGCTTTGGGGGGACAACTAGACATAAACCATTACAGACTATATTGGGTTATTTGGCTGAATTCATGCACCTATAATATTTGAATCACAATGAAACATCCATCTCTGACAAAGCAAAACAAAAAAGGAGGATATAAATGGACAATTTTTTAGTGAAAAAATAGTTATAATAGATGTACAAATATCTTTCTCTTAGCCGAATGAGAAGAAAGGTTTGTATTAATAATGTTTAAATGAGATATCATGTCTGCATCTTGTACTATGAATAACTTCTATGAAGACAACAATATACAATGTATTAACTATTGTAATTGTTCTACTAACCTGTTTTGAAACTGTCTCATTGCTATTCCTGTCTCATTAAAATTAATAAAACAAAAAAGAAATGAGTATCTTCACAAAACAAGTCTCATAATACATGAAAAAAATTTCATCTGAATTGAAGAATTTCCCTGGTTAAAAGAGAATGCTATTTTTGTCAATTTATTTGTGAGATAAAAAGACATAAAGACAAGAAACCAGATCCATAAGAATCCTAAATTCTTTTGCTATATATTAAATATGAAAAAAAAAAGTTGGTCAGATAGCTTGGTGCAAACCAAAGTAAAATATTTATCATACTATTCACTTTTAAATACTTAAATAATATTGTTAAGCAAAGCAAAGAGTATGTAAGTTTTAAGCGAAGAGTATAATGATATCTGTCCCTAATAGTATAGAGAAATCAAACATAATGAAGTAATTAAGCATAAAATTATGAAAGTTGTTTTAAATAATGCTAAATGACGATGTGTGTAATGTATCCATTTAAGCACAATAAAGTATTGTGAGCTAAGGCAGAACTTTCATTTCCAATGGGAAGTGCAGTCTACTACATTAAAGGAGTAGTAGGTTCACAAATGGACTATAAAGTGCTTCATTTAGCTTTTAGTAGACATCTTCTTATAAAAAAAATGCATCCAGAGATAAGATAGTCTCCATGACTCAAAGTGTCTCTGTGATTACTGAAGAATTTTCATGTTTACATATTCTAAAATACAGGAAGGGCATAAGGCAGTGGAGAATGGTTGTGACCGACTTTTTGTGCAACAAAAAAATCTTTCAATATTTTTAACAGCCACCCCCACCCCCCAAACATAGTGGAATGGCCAAACTCTTTTAAAGTGTGTCATAAACCTAAGTGAATTTGAGTTAAAGTTAGCAACCTGTAAAGGGTAGGGATAGAGTCAGAGTGCTCCGAAAGCTCAGCTTCAGTCTTGGAAGCTGTCGGTGCACTCCCATTTATTCTCTGTCTTCCTCCTTGAGATCCTCAGCCCAACTCCCTCATTTCTCTTGTTCCAGTCATCAGCTTAGAGAGTAGGGACATATCAGAGTGTGACAAAACAGACTAGTCCTCCCTCCTTATGAACCACTGTGATTTCAGAAACCTTTCAGTGTAAGTGTGATGATGTCAGCCAGAAGTGTGGAAGCGGCATCCCTGGCAGAAAAGGCAGGGACAGAAACAGGTAAGGCTCCCACACAGTGGCGAGTCATGAAGATGGTCCTCAAAGCTAAGCCCAAGTTAAAGGCTAAAGGGAGGCCATATCCCTGAGAGTATTTTCAAGAAGGGTTGGTAGAGGAGGGAAACAGATGATAGGTGAAAAAGAGACAACTATTAAAGGAAAGTGTAAAAATTTAAATCTAGAAACTGAGAAAGCATACCTCCCCCACCCTCAAGGCCTTCATGCAGAACCACACATGCTGTAATGTCATTGTATTAGGTTCTCTGAAGAGCCAGATCCAACAGTATTTATATACATATGGGAAGGACAAAAAGAAGGAGAAAAGGGAGGGGAGGGGGAGATAATTAATATTAGGAGTTGGCATGATAATGGAGTCTGAGAAAACCAATTACAATGCCAGTTTCAACCCAAATATCGGAGAACAGGCGAAGCCCCTGAACCCATGTAAGTCAGTCTGGAGGCTAGCAAGCTCTAAGACACAGAGGACCAATGTTTTGGTTAAAGTTGGAAAGAGGAAAAGATAAATATCCCAGACCAAAGCAAAGCCTTGTCGTTCTACTCAGGTTTTGAACTGACTGAAGGAGAACCACCCTTATGAGAGGAACTAATCTGTCTTATTTTCCCTAGAGGAGGATGTCGATTCAAATGTTAACGTCATCTGCAAAACACTCTCACAGATGCGCAGAATGATATCTGACCAAATATCCAGGCATGCTTTGGCTTAGTCAAACTGATATATAAAATTAATCATAACAGTTAAGCTTGGGTATATATTTGAGCCTTTATTTATAAGAATTCTTTTGTCTAAAACTTCTCCATTTGCCCGCCTCGTTTTCACTCTTAATCCTATTAATTACCACCACCATCCTTGGAGATCTCTTCATCTTTTAAGAATCTGCCCAAGTGTCATATCTGAAGTCTTTCCTAAATCCATCCAACCCACAATAAGCAATGTTGAATATTTTCTCATTCTTCTAGCATCCTGCAGTGCTACCAATGTAGCACATAGCACATCGTTTTAATTATTGTTTAAAATTCTTATCATCTTGTACTTAAAATTTTAATCCGCCCAAGGACACGGTTTATATTTTTCTTTCATTTGACTATAATTTATTATACATATATAAATAAAATTTGCTATTTTAGCGATCTGACATAATCACCCCATTCCTGGGTATAAGATGCAAAGAGCTGAAAACCAGAGTGAAAGAGATAACTGCACACTGATGCTCAGAGAACCACCATTCACAATAGCCAAAAAGTGAAAACAATCCCAATGTGCAGCAAGAGATGAATGGGTAAACAATGTAGGATATATCTCTCCAACTGGAGGTCAGTCAGCCACAAAAGGAAGTAACATTTTTATAGGGTCTGGTATAGATCAAGTTTGGAAACATGATACTAACTGAAGGGCGCCAACTCCACCACTTAGCACGGCTCCTGGCACAGGAGTAATACATCTTTGAACCGATTTCTAAGCTTATTTTTTTATAATTTGATTGTTATTGGTGTATATCTTCAGTACATAATGTTGACATAAGTGAAGTTGGTACATGTACACAACAAGCCCCATTCCCCCTCCATCGCATTTCCCTCTCACACTTAGGAAAGGTCTCTCTCTGTATTTTCTCACTGTATGATATGAACCATTTATATAACTCTCATGCCTTATTTTTTCTTACTTGAAAGGGGAAGTGAGAGTAATGGTGCCTACCTTATAAAGTTTTTAAAGATTTAAAGGGCCAGTTAGTAAAAGAGCTTAGAAAAATATCTGAAACAAAATAAGCATTTTCAAATCTTATTTTTTTTTAAATGTATTTGGTTGTTATCGGGTCTCATTGTGCATCTCGAACATACAGTGATCCTCCTGTATTCAGCTTAGGCATGTGCCACTAAGCCCAGACTGTGGCCAGCTCAGCCAGCCCTGTGGGCAGGGCTGGAGCAGCATACAGTGCTCAGGATTGAACTGTGGTCCTTAGGCAAGTGCTTTAGTCCAGTGAGCTATCTCATCGGATCCATCAAATCTTAATTATTGATATTCATCTTATAAATTATGGAAGAGGAGCAGATTGGAATGGATTTTAGGAAACAGCTGTTAACTCCAATAAGTTTCTCTAAGACTAAAGTTATTTTGAAAATCATTTTTTTATCTTTTCACCAAGACCAAAAAAGAATAGGCTCTACAGTCATAATACCCAAACAACTGGTAGACTTTAGATAAACTGCCTATCTTATAAAGCTTTGACTTCCTTTGTAAAATAAAACTGGCATAGGTTGTTATAAAACTAAATGAGATAGTGCATGTAAAATGCCAGCATATTGCCTGATATTAATTGAACATTCAGTGAACATGTTTGGCCCTTTGTCAAAGATGAGGTGGCTGAGTATGTTTGTAGTTGTGTCTGCATCTTTTAATCTGTTACGCTGGTCCTTGGTTCTATTTATTTTTCCAATTTCATGCTGATTTTATCACAGTAGATTTGTAGTATGATTTCTAGTCTGGGATTGTAATATCTCCTGACTTGTCTTTGTTGCTCAGGATTCTCTACTATCCTAGATCTCTTCTAGTTACAGAAGAATTTTAGGAAAATTTTCTCTATTTCTGTCAGGTATGTGAATGGTATTTTGATTAGGACTATGTTAAATTTGCATAACATTTTGGGACTATGGCCACTGTCACTATGGTGGGTCTTCCTATCGCTGAGCAAGGGATATCTTTCCATTTTTTTCTTATCTTCTTCAATTTCCTTTTTCAGAGGCCTGGAACTTTCCATGTATAAATCTCTTACTTCCTTTGTTAGGTTGATTCTTAAGACAATTTAATAGTGCTGGGAAAAGTACCTCTAAATGCTGAAGTCTAAACTAGGAAAATTTCTATTACAATGTGCTAAATTAAGGTCGAAATAGATCTAAATGTTAAAGTAGAACCACTAAATTTACTGGAAGAGAAAATAGGTAGACATCTAGAAAATATAGAGATAGGCAAAGACTTTGTGAACAAAATCTAGATAGCATAAGAAACACTTCAAAGAATTGACAACTGGGATCTCATCCTATTAAAAATCTTTTGTACCTCTAAAGAAATTACCAATAGAATAAAAAGACAATCCACAGAATGGGAAAACATCTAGCTGACCATCCCTGAGATAAAGAAGTTACATCTGGAACATATACAGAATTGATGAGAGAGAGAGAGAGAGAGAGAGAGAGAGAGAGAGAGAGAGAGAGAGAGAGAGAGAGAGAGAGTTCAAAATTCAAAGGTACAATCCAAAAAGAAGTATCTGAGATAAATATGCACTTTTTAGATAAAAAAGATACAAATGACAAGTACATACATGAAAAATGTTCCACATCATTGGTCATTCAAAAGATACAACACCAAAAAAACAAAAAAAAAAAAAAACAAAAAAAAAACAAAAGATACAACACCAAGATTTTATCCCATCCCAGTAAGAACGGCTATCATCAAGAAGAGATAGCTCCGAGGCACAAGTGCCTGCTGGGCAAGTGCAAGGTCATGAGTTTGAACCCTGGTCCCACA
>PVJA010007991.1:0-31460 GCA_004027025.1 Myocastor coypus | reverse complement strand
ATTAGTACAGACCTTTCTTTTCATTGCACAAAGTGAAAGTAGCTGTATATTTATAGTACCATAGTCCATAACAGTAGTGGATTATCAACTCATCTGGCACTACTGGAAGCTGTTTAGTTGAGCCTTTTACAACTCAGAATATTAATATGGCTTTCCTTTTTATACCTCATGGTTAGACTTCTGCTGGATGGTTAAGACCAAGATAAAGCAAGACTTATGTTACAAAAAGTGTGAAACTTTTAAAACTGACTTATGAAATTGACAAGGTCAATCAGGTCTCCTCAAGGTTAACCCCAAAATCATGTACTACAGCTTGAAGAACTTTTGTCAATGTCAGCCATCTGGGTGAATCACGGCCATTACTTGACCAATTTGCTCTCTGTGAAAGCGTGACGGAATGTTTTCTCTCTAGTTGACTCTCCTTGGACACACTGTACATCATCAATCACCTTATAGGTCCCTTTTAAACTAGGTATTTCTCTTCTGAGTATTTCCCCAGAAGAATTAAAAATATCATTTCACAGTAATACATGTGTGCCCATGTTTATAGCAACACAATTTATCAGAGCAAAATCTTGGAAGCAACTTAAAATCCCATCAGCTGAGGAATGGATAAAAAAGATGTAGTATTTTTGTACGGTAGAGTACTACTCAGACATAAAGAAGAATAAGCTTGAGACATATAGGGAAATGGGTGCAACTTCAGTCCATATTTACAAGCGAAATAAACCAGTCTCACATGTGCAAATATCACAGTGAGTATAAAAATTTGGAAGAGTTAGAACCCAAATGTACAATAGATATTGTGCAATGGGAAGAAGATGTAGAAAAGGAAAGAGGAACTGGACATGTGTATTTCTCTTTCTATATCCCATATTCCATATATATATATATATATAATTCAATAAATCCTCCCTACTATTAATAGTGTTAAATAAAAGAATCTATGACTTTTGAAGATTTTTTTTCCTAAACCTCATTTATTTGTTTGTGTTATGGCTGGCTCAGCCTGCCCTGGGGTGGGGGTGCGCAGCATGTGGTGCCAGGGATCGAGGAGCGCTTGCAGCGCTTGCCTTAACTTTCCTCCGCAGGCACGCTTTAGACCACTGAGCTATCTCGCTGGCTCTGACTTTTAAAATTCTATCCACCTTGATTTTACCCAAAATTTCAAGTCAAAGACAGCCTACTTTATGTTTGAATTAGGCTTTAACCCATTTTTGCAAAATACCTACATATGCAATAGTAAACGTAACATTCCTTTAGAATTGACCCCAGTCATTTATTACTGCCTGGACACTGAGGAGCAAAATTTTTTAGCTTTGTGTAATGTTAAGCTCAGTAGATGTGTGTCCTAGTTTTAAAAATAAGACCGTTATGCAGATGGAGAGAACAGATGGATTGTATTGGTGAGTGTTTATCATTTTTTGATATTTTGAAACCAGATGTGTTACATACACATTGCTGGTTGTCTTCTAAGGAAACTCCATTGGTGGGTTACTAATCTTTATTAAAAAATTATAATGTTTTCTTCCAGTTTAAATCAACTATTTTAATATACAATTGGACAACCACTGCTGCAAGCCTTTACAAAATAGAAAACAGATGCTTAATAGAGAGAATACTATCAGCCAAGAAATTCCTGATGATCTTTTTATAAAATGTAAACTTACATATTTTATGGGTCCTTTAATGAACTGCTATAGAACAACTTCAGCAGTCAAAACATTTCACGAAAATAGACATGAACAATTTGTCACTTGTTACCATATTCACAGAAAATTCTTCAGTTGCACTCCTGGGAAAATGGGCATGATAATGGCTCTTTCTAGGTTACTAACGACATCTGTTATTTGCTGTAGACCCAATTGGCTACGGTGGGAAAAGGAGGAGTTAGGATAAACAAACCAATCCCCCTCTGCTTCTCTAGGTGTTTTGTTAGACCTGACAATAAGCCCTTGCTAAGTAGGAGTATTTCTGTGCTAATTGTGCTCACAAGAAAGAGGAACAGGAAGTTCAAAGAAAGGCCAGAGACTGTGTTATGTTTCAGGGATGCATTTAGTAGGAAAAACATCTAATAGAGACTACAACTCTTATGAGAAGGATTGGAGATAAGAGGAGTTTAAAGGGAGCCCCAATATTTGCCCAGCAGGGCAATCACTGAGCCCATCTTCTGTTGGTTCAGCACCATTGTGGAATTAAAGGCAAGGGAGTAGCAGCAACCAGCACCTTACTCTGAATGCAATACATGGCAGTCACACATCCATTTCCCCCTATACTTCCACACATGGACGCAGAAACCGAAGATTGAGGGAGGTTATTAACTCTCCCCATTACTTCTTCTATCAACAGTGCTAGTCTCATATATCCTTCCCCACAGAGTTTTACATTATGAGGTGTCAAAGTGAAAAGAAAAAATGGAAGATTTGATAGAAAAAAACATCTAAAGAGTAGTAAAAAATCTCTGCACTCCATATTATTCCGAAAGATGAAGGTACAATTTTAATCATTTAAATAAAAAAGAGTGCTGCCCATTTCATATTTTCATGGTCCCTGGTAGAAGATGAAGGCTTGAACATCTCATGGTGCTAAACGCATCAAGTTTATGACAAAGATTTTGTCCCCTGTATAGGAGCACAAACCATTGTGTTTTTTAACCTTTGCTTTAAGACTGATCTGGCAGACTGAGTCACTGGAGTTCAGGGTGTGAGAAGACAAACCCATTAAAACCCCAACAGGTTCCTTTTTCTCCAGCCCAGAACAGGCTCCGAGACCCTGAAGAATTCCCTCCATCTTTGGAACACGCTAGTAACTCATTGATAACAGGAAACTATGTGGGAGCCTGTGAATAGCCAATATAGCTCCTTTCTTTTCTGGAGAATGCCCATTCCAGAGCTGGCTCTGTCTGAACTGGAAGGCCTTTGTCTGTCTGATACACCCAGCTAAAAGAGCAAGGGCTGCAGTGCTAGCAAAATGGCTGGGAAAGTGACTGGAGCAGAGCAGGAGAAGAACCCTGAAGCTGACATCCTCCTTGACCTCCTTGAGTACACTTCTTCAACTTCAGAAGAGCTCCCCTTGCCAGCACCCACTCCTTTGAACGGACTTGCTCTAAGGCCAGGACTTCTCTCTCCCACCACCTGTCCTCATTGTCTTCCCTTTCCACCTCCCTCCTTCCATCCCTTACCATTTTCATCTTCTCTTCCCTGTCATGTTGGTGGTGCTGATGAATCTGCCTGATCAATTGTATCTATCTATCTATCTATCTATCTATCTATCTATCTATCTATCTATTCATCTCTTTATTGATGTACTCCATTTGTTTCAAAAGCCCTCAAGCCACATAACAGGGGTTATGCAATGGAGCATTGGGTCACAGGAACCCTACCCTCCCTCCGACCCTGGGATTATCAACTTCAGAAATGGAAGGCTGATTTTTTAAATTCCATTTTAATCAGCTATGAAGATTGCTCAAACCTTTCTAATTTTTTTATTTCAGCATAGTAACCATAAACATTTCTTAAAGGGTTGGTAAAAAATCTTGCAAGTTTTAGGGCCAGAGAGATAGCTCAGTGGTATAAGCACATGCTTGGAAAGTATAAGGTCCAGAGCTCAATTCCCAGTGTATCTTTAGCCTATTCTCTATAAAATTTTGTTCCTAACTGGGTTGAAAACTTGATGAGAAAAATCAAATTTTGCACGTTCGTTCTTTCTTTCTTTCTTTCTTTTTTTTTTTTTTTTTTTTTTTTTTTTTTTTTTTTTTTTTTTTTTTTTTTTTTTTTGTCTATTTGAGACAGTTTTGTTACATAGCTCAGGCTGACCTTGCACTCACTTTGTAGCACAGGCTGGTCTTAAGACTCACAATAGCCTTACTGCCTCAGCCTCCTAAGTGCTGGAATTACAAGGGTGCACAGATTTCAAATCTTAAGAAATCTTAAGGATAGGATAATTTGTAAGGTTTCGCTTGTCTTCTAAAGGGGATAGTGTTTGGTCTTTAGTACGTAAGCCTTAACTTCCTGCATTTGCAATGTGTAATACTGATCAGTGGATCTCAGGCCGTTCTCCAACTACTTGAAGACTATGAAATTAATAGTAGCCATTGGACCCTACACCTTGTCCTCGCTTCTTCCAAAATTATCACTGAATTCTGCTGCCATTTCATTGCTATTTAATAAAGACACAGTCCCCCCTGCCAAAAAAAAAAAATTACTTTTGAATTTTCCTACTTTACTGTTAGGACCTTTTATGGAGAGAAGGGGAGAGGGAAATGGAGAGACAGACAGACACACACACACACAGAGAGAGAGAGAGAGAGAGAGGCAGTCAGCAAGTGTCAGAGAGAGCTAATATCTACTCACCAATTTGCTTTCTGTGGAAAGTTTAGACAGCCTTGAAAAGCAGGGTAGAAATTCTAATCTTGACATTGTTCAGCATAAAATACATTTAGAGCCTGTTGACAGTGTTACTATCAAAGCCTAGACATCTACCAACCCAAGCAGGCACCTAGAATTGGGGAAGCTACTGCTATGATCTTCCTCTAAAATTCAAGCAAATTAATACTAATTAATCCATTCAGTCAATATTTCCGATTGAGGATGCTTAGATATAACTAATAGGCTCTTAACACAGCTATAGTACTCTGGGAGTAATGACAAATGAACATAAGGATATTAGAGATTGTTATTTACAAATAAAGTATCTCCTTTTAGTATCAACCAAATGTCTTATATATTGTGGCTAACGAAATGTAAGCAGAAGTGTTGCCTCAGATGTCTGGGAAAGCCTCCCATGCGGAGCTGACTCAGGCCAGGGGCAGGGTAAGGGTCAGGGCTGTCGCCTCTTCTGTTCTCCCTTCCTGCTTCCTGTTTCTGAAACAAAGCGGCTTGAGCTCTAGCCCTCAGATTGAACAATCATCTGACCTTTACGATGGAAGTTCTGAGCTGCAAAAGTGCAAGGTAGGAAAAGATTGGGTCCTTTTGATCAAGAAGTACACACACCAAATCTGGCCTGCATCCATTCTAACAGCTTTTACAATAGATGACAATTATGCTTCATCTTCTTTAGCCCCTGACTTGTAATGAATGACACACCAAACTACTGTGACGAATGCTAGGAGGTGATCAGTGCTATTATACAGAAAGAAACAAAAGCCGTAAGAACACAGAAAGGGAAAATGGGATGACCTAGGAAGACCTGCAGAGGAAGTAGTAGATTTGTTCAACTGTCTTAAAAAAACACCACAAACTAGGTCATTAAACCAAAGGTGTTTATTTTTTAGAGTGCAGGAGACTAGAATTCTATGATCAAGGTACAGCCAGAGTTGGCTTCTGCCAAATCTTTTCTTCCAGGTTTGGGGACAGTAGCTTTTTTTTGGACAGACACAAGAGAGATCTCTAGGATGTTTTCTTCTACTTATGAAGAAATTGTTCTACTGGACTAGCAAATTACCCTCTGACCTCATTTAATGCTAATTTTCTTTCTAAAGCTCCTTTTTCTCTGACTCACATGAACATTGAGTTAAGACTCTGACATATGAAAGCAGGAACACATTCAGGTCATAACAGGTGGTATCAGAGCTAGGCTTATAAAGTTGAGTAGGGCTTAAATATACAGTAACTTCTTGTGTTGGGAAAGGGGGCTGAGTACTCGGACTTAGGAGCATCCAGGATATGCACATAAAACAAGAGCGGCTCTGATTTATTATACCATAAGGGGCATAAAAGGAAGTCGATTATAAGGGTCATAAAATGGATGGCAGAATTGGAAAGCAAGCTTGAGGATTGAATGACAGGCTCAGATTTGTTCTTAGTTGCTGAATGAAGAGTCAGTGAAGTTTATGAATGGAGGAGTGACACGATCAGCATGAAACTTCAGGAACATAATTTGTGAACAACATATGAGACACTGGAGTGAGTGGCAAGTGAAGGCAGAAAGGCCAACAAGAAGGAACTATTGCGGTATTTCAGGGAAGAGACAATAACTTGAAAGTCCATTCACTTAAATGCAATTATTGTTTTAGCTTTAAAACAGAGTAGTTATGATTTTTAAGAATTATGTTTTCTATTTGATTTTCTGGCATTCTCATTCCTCAGTGTTTGTCTTCACTCCTTGTACCCTGAAGGTCTCCTCCTAACACTAAGTGTATTCTCTGCGTTAGGACATAGAGCTGATCTACATAGGACAAGAACCTTCAAAAGTTCAAAGGGAGAATAATTATCCATCAACAATCTATAATATCCAGTATACAACTAGATTGGCTTACTCCTGGGAAGCCTGCAGTTTTGGTATTCATAAAACTTAAGTACATCATAACTAAAATTGTAAGTGTCTATGAAAAATACTGGACAACTGAGTTTTATTGAGACATCACATACTCATCTATACAACTTGACTCTGCGACCCCTACCATGTTATCCATACCATTCAAAATAAACATCAATGTTTATTATATGAATTGGGATTTTAAAAATCAAAACAATTCTCAGTAAATTCTCTTGTGTAACAAAAACAGAATAGTTTGCTTGTATTTTAGCTACCAAGTTGTTTAGATTTTCATGTTTACGTCAAAACAACCTCACTTCTTTTCATACTGGAATTCAGCCCATAGTTCCATTCACAAGTTGAATTCTAGTCCCCTTGACACCAACCCAGCTGATCTTTTGCCAAAATAGTTTAAATATTTTTTTTTCCAAATTGATCCTCTAGCTTACTTTCTATTTTCTTTCCCATACTGAAAGCTCAGTGTCTCACAGCGCATCCTCAGAACTTCTCTCCCTTGCCAAACCTGCAATGCACTTAGTCTTCAGAGGAACAAAATGTACTATTGACCAACAAGTAGCTACTGACTGACCATTGTGAGCAAGACAGCTTACCAAGCTCCATTAGGAATACAAATGGAATCCCAATTGAGTGACTATTCAAATTTCTAGATAATTTAAATTTTTAAAATAAAATTTCAAGAGCTACGGTCTAAATTCAATACTGTAGCTGAATACAAAGTCAAGACTCAAAAATGGTTAACCTTCCTGCACACACACACACACACACACACACACACACACACACACACACTAACAAATAAGTTAGGAAAATAATACTTTTCACAGAAGCATCCAAAAATTGAAATGCCTAGAAATCAATCCAGCAAAAAATGTTAAAGACCTCCACATTGAAAACTACAGTACTCTAAAAAAGATTAAAAAGGATTTGAGAGAATGAAAAGGCACCCCTTGCTCTTGGGTAGGAAGAAAAACTATAATGAAAACGACCACACCTTTAAAACTATTATACAGATTTAATACATTTCTGCTCAAAATTCCAACAAAAAATCTCACAGAATTAGACAAAGCAAACCTAAGATTCATTTGGAGTGAGAAGAATACCAGAATAGCAAAGGCAATTTCACAGAACCCAGGCGAGAGGAAGGCAAAAACAATTTCAAACTTTAAATTATGGAAAACCTTGTTATGATAAAACACAGTACTGGTAAAATGCAAAAACAAAAACAAACAAAAAATAACAACAAAATCAGACATGAGGATCAATGAGAAGGTTAGAAGATGAAGAAACAACTCTAGACATACTCAACTACCTTATCTTTGAACACAAGTGTCATACACTTTCACTGCAAGAAAGACAGCCTCTTTAATAAGCAATGCTGGAGAAACTAGCTCTGCACATGCTGAAGGCTAAAATTGAATCAAATTCGTTCCGCTAAAGCCCGTATCTTTTCACTAAATTAAATTTGAAATGGATCAAAGATCTAAATATTAAACCAGAAACATTAAACTTACTGATATATAATAAGTAAAACTCTTGAAGACATTGCTGTAGGCAAAGATGTTAGGAATGAAATCCTGATCCCAAAGAAGGTATTGCAAAGAATCAATAACTTGGACCTCATCTTATTAAGACTCTTTTGCACAGTAGAAAAACTATGGCCAAGAGCCAACCCACAAGGTGGGAGAAAATGTTAGCCAACTGTTCTTAGACAAAAGATCACTATCAAGAACATATAAAGAACATATAAAATATAACTATTTAATTTCAAAAAAATCAGATTCCCCCCAACATTAAATACCCAATCAAAAAATGGGCATCTGAGATGAATGTATACTTCTTAGATGAAAAAATATGCACAGCAAATACATGATAAAATGTTCAGCATTACTGGTCATTCAAGACATACAAACTAAAACAACAATTAGATTTTGTCTCACCCTGGAAAGAATGGCTACTATCAAAAACTCAATCAAAAACAAATATTTGAGGTCGTTTAGGGAAAAAGAAACCCTTCTCCACTGTTGGTGGGTGTGTAGACTGGTACAACCACTGTCAAAATCAGTGTGGAGATTCCTCAAAAATTTATAACTAGAGATCCTGTTTTACTAGCTAGTACTCTTCTGGTTATCTTCTTAGAAGAATTAAAAACATCATTGTACCATAGCAATACATATGCACCCATATTTATGGCAGAACAATTTGTAATAGCTATATCTTGGAATCAACCCAAATGTCCAGTAATTAAAAACTGGATTAAAAAGATATAGTCTTTTTGTACAACTAATTTCTATTTTGCCATACAGGATAAACCAGAGACTTTTATAGGTAAATGGACGCAACTTGAGACCATCCTTATAAGTGAAAGAAATCAGAATCACAAGTGTAAACACTGTAGTGTGTCCCTAGTGGGACCTTGCATATTCTTTTGCTCCAGGACACATGGAAAAATTTGTAGGATAGAAAATATTAGAACTGAAAAGAGGGACCCCAGAGGAAAGTAATCGATGATGTACAGTGTGCCTAAGGAGAGTCACCTAGAGAGAAAAGATTCTCTCAGGCTTTTGCAGAGAGCAGTTGATCAAACATTGGTTGTGATTCATCCAGATGGCTGACACTGTCAAAAGTTCTGCAAATTGCAGTACATAGTTTCAGTGTAAATCCTGAAAGCACCTAACTGACCTTGCCAGATACGAAAGTTACATATGTATTATAACATAAATCTTGCTTTATCTTGGTCTTAACCATCTAGCAGAAAAGTCTAACCATGAGATATAAAAAGGAAAGCCATATTAATATGCTGAGTTGTAAAAGGTTCAAGTCAACAGCTTCTGATAATGCCAGATGAGTTGATAATCCACTACTGTTGTAGACTATTGGACTATATATACAGCTACTTTCTCTTTGTGTAATGAAAAGAAAGATCTGTACTAATGATGTTTATTTTTTAAAGTTTAACAATTTTAATGCATCTTATAAATCATAGCATCCATATTAATGAATTTGAAAATGATTTCACTTTAAAAATTTACATTTTTCAACTGCTACATCTTTAAACTTATGGAAATTGTTAAATCCAAATTTATAAAATTACAAACAAGGTGTTTGGGGTTAAAATTTTTTTCATTTTTTATTACTTTAAATAAGAAATAAAAATGAGACAGTTTCACAACATGTCAGTAGGATGGCCACAATAATTAATACACTGCACATTGTCTCCATAATAATTGTTCTGAGCACAAAATGCAGGCATAATAACTTTTCTGCACACTATTGGTATAAATATTTATTCTTATTAAACTGACGGAAAGCAGTTGTATACATAGTCCAATATTCCATAGTAGTAGTGGGTTTATGGAAACGTTGGAAGCTATTGACTTGAACTTTTTACAGCTCATCGTACTAATCTGGCTTTGCTTTTTATATCTCATGACTAAACTTTTCTGCTGGATGGTTAAGGCCAAGTTAAAGCACGACCTATATAACAAAACATGTAACTTTTGTATCTGACAAGGTCAGTCAAATCCCCTCAGGATTAACCTTGAAACCATGTACAGCGTTCTGTAAAACTTTTGTCAGTGACTAATGCTGTTTAGATAAAAAATTATGTCTGCATTTCGTACTCTGAACAACTACTAAGAAGACAACAATATGCATTGCATTAACTTTTGTGGCTGTCTTACTAACATGTTTTGAAACTGTTTTATTGTTTCTCTCTCTCTCTCTGTCTTTCTTTCTTATTATTTTTTTATTTTTGTCTTTCTGAGACAGGGTCTCACTACGCAGATCAGGCTGACCTGGAGCTCATTTTTATAGCCCAGGCTGGTCTCGGACTCATGTTGACCCTCCTGCCTCAGCCTCTCAAGTGCTGAGATTACAGGCGTGTGCCACCACACCTGGCTTCATTGTTATTTATTAAAATTAATAAAATTTTAAAAATAATAAAAACTTATTTATTTATTTATTTATTTATTTATTTATTTATTTATTGTCTTTTTGAGACAGGGTCTCGCTATGCAGTTCAGGCTGGCCTTGAACTCATATTTGTAGTCCAGGCTGGTCTTGAACTCACATCGATCCTCCTGCCTCAACCTCCTGAGTGCTGGGATTACAGGTGTATGTCACCATGCCCGGCTCAAAAAATAAATTTAAAAAAGAATTGAAAAGATGTGATATTTTTAGACAATAGATTGTGTGTGTGTGTGTGTGTGTGTGTGTGTGTGTGTGTGTGTGTGTGTGTAACTGGGGTTCAAATTCACAACTTTATACTTGCCAGGCAGGCACTTGTGCCACAGAGCTATCTCCTCAGCCCCATCAATGAATTATTTTTCAGCCACCGAGAAGGATACAGTTGAAACTTGTATGGGTAAATGGGTGCAACTTGAAACTTTACTGCCAAGTGAAATAAATAATACTTGCGTGTGTAAACATTCCATTGTCTCCATGCTGTGGGAAACTCAAAGACTAAGTAAGGTCTGAAATGTGAAATATGTATCATAAAATGGAAAATAATTGTTTAAAAGGAAAAGGAGCTGGTAAGGAGGGAAGGGAGAAAAATGCATCTTAGTGTCTCTGTTTATTGAAAAGGAAGGTTGGTACTAATGCTGACTGGAGAAATTTTTATGTTCCTGTCTTGTACTCTGTGTAACAGCTTTGAAGATGACAGTATGCAGTGAATTAACCATAGTCATTCAAAATATAGTCATATTTTGTTATGAAATTGTTTTACCTTTTTTTCAATAAAAGAAAGAAAATTTTAGAACTATTTGAAGATAATAATATACATTGTGTCCAATACTTACAATTAGAAATCTGGTTCATGCATTGAACCTGTTATTATCACATATTAATGCCCTTATTGTCTTTTATAATTATTTTCCTTGAAACTCTACTTTCACTTATATTAAAACACTAATCCATTGCATTTTTTATATAAAGATGAGTGCTCTTTTGTATCCTGGAAAGGATTTTAAATTGATGTACTTATAAATTTCATAGAATCTACCAGTGAAACCATCCAAGCTAAGAGACATTTTCAGATTGCTTTAAATTATGAATTTAATGTCTTTAATACTTACAAGATCAATTTACAACAGTTAGATTAACTTTTTCAAGTAATCAAGGAATTGCTTCCCTTCCAAATGGAGGAACCTACATTTTAGATTTACTTTAAGTGCCCCTTTATAGTCGTTTTATCTGAAAGGTCTGAAGCTTTGCATTTTATTTTATTTTTGTTGTGCACAATATCAACATTTATATTAATAGAAAATGGGAACTACTCTACTGTGGAACAATATGAAAATGAAAATAAATGATACTGCATGTATTTAAACACTTTCAGGCATATTAGACCACTTTTGCAGGACTGAAACACTCCAAATGATATTGTGGGTTATTTAGGGTGTTGCATACACATGTATATGTGCCCTATAGGTGTATATTCTAATAAGGAAAAGTGTAACACAATAGTTGGTCATAATATACCCAACAATAGTTGGAGAAATAGTGCTTCAGAAAGAAGATTTTGTCAACTATAGGTATATTGGAGGCTTCACTTCTGCATTAGTTTGTTTCCCGCCACTGGCATAAAATTTCTAAAACTGAATTTTGGTTCACTGTTTCCATAGGTTCAGTCCATGGGAGCTGGCTGAAGCCATAGGCAGAATGACAGGGCAGAGGGAGATTGCTTCCTACACAGTGGCCAGAAGCAGAGAAAGAGGGGAGGAGCTGGGACAATAGCACACCCTTCTCAATCATACCCCAGTGGCCCACCTCAACCAGCCAGTCCCCACCTCTGAAACTGAGACTTTTCGAAGACATTTTAAATCAAAAGTACAACGACTTATAGTAGTAAGTTTTTATTTCTTAAGCTAAGTGGTGGCCATGCATATTTTTATGCCTGAAATATTTTACAATATAGTTCCAGAAAAAAAGAAAAATAATTTATCTGTTAATAGACTAAAGACAAACTCTGATACTATTCTCTCAGAAAATATCCTTCATATAACACAATCCTCATTCACTGTTAAAATTCTTATCAAAAACTAAAAGAATGAGCTGTGGAGATAGCTCAGTGTCATAAGTACCTGCCTCACAAGTGCAAAGTCCCGAGTTTGATCCCCAGTACTGAATGCTGTGCCAGGCCCCAAGCCTCAGGGTGTGGGCCTGGAACTGGGTGTGCTGGTGCACACCTATAAGCTCAGCACTCAGGAGGTTGAGACAAGAAGATCACTGTGAGTTTGAGGCCAGCCCAAACTGTATTGTGAGACCCTGTATCAAATAAAATAAAAGAGTGGAAGACAGCATAATATAATAAAAATATGTTTAAAAATTAGTGAAGATCATATTTTCTGGTAAAGCATCTAAATTAAACCAATCCAAAGTTGTCTATTCTCTTTGACTATTAACTGCTGAAGTCAGTCAGTTGAACAAATTAGACCAGGACAAGGCAGAGATCGTGTGAATGGAAGGGGGCTTGGTTTGTCCCCTCCTGTTTATGTTCATGCTGCAGGTTGGAGTCTGAAAGCAAATAGCTTGTCAGGAGGCCCTAGGTGCTGAGGGAGACAGAGCATTACAGCACCCACTTCCTGATCATCTGGCCCAAGTTCTACTGCTATGTTTTTATTAAACTAAACTTTTTACTGTTATTCTGGTATGGAAAAAAAGAAGCAGTTAAAACCAACACACATAACATAGCAAAGACGGAAAACAATATTAATCAACTACTGGGCTAGAACTGTCTTCTCCCTTTCTCAGATGCTGAGGATAGGGGCTGAACAGCCCACTGTCATCTCTACCTTGCTGGCATCTTCTAATTTCAGATGTGCTGTGATTTCCAGATAGCTGTAGGAAAAAGGCTCTTCCTGCGTGTCTCGGTTCAGGCCATGTTGCACCATGCAGTGTGACTGGATGACCGCAGGCCTGGTTTCCTGGCGCTGTCAGTTCTCATGCTAGAAGATATCTTAAAAAAATTTTATCAGTCCTCCTCTAAGTCTGCTTTAAACAGAATAAACCAATGAGGTCTTCACATTCCTTTGGGAAGGCAATCTTTCCTACGCACATAAAGAAGCAACAGAGGAAAGATTTTGACCAAGTTAAAAACCTTATTAAAGCAATCTTCTTAGTATAAACAAAGAAAAGCAAGATGATTCAAGGAACCATTCATTGCAGTAATAAAGTATTTTATTTGTAATGCATTTTACAGATTTCAAACTACTTTTACATCTATTAGCCTGGCATTTCCAAACTCACTTAACCCCTTGATAATGATAATATTGAGGAAAGGCATAATATAAATGAGGCATAGAGTGTCTAAATGTAACTAGCAAAAAAGCCTCATAAATAAAATAATTTCCATAAGTAGTTAAAAATTTAATTTTGAAAACACTGAAAAGAATGCTCTTGAAATATGGTTGGAGAAAAATTATTTTAAAATGTGTTAAAATTGTTTAAACTGTTTTGAAGTGCCAGTGAGACAGCTCAGCAGACTAAGAGCCTGCTTAGGCAAGGGCAGGGGCCAGGGTTCAGTGCCAGGCACCAGACACCTTGCAGGCTCCGCCTCTGGGGCACAGTGCACTCAAGACCAAGTCCAGGTGTGGTGGCACACGACCATAATCCCAGCACTGGGGAGGCTGAAAACAAGAGGAACACTAGGAGTTGAAGCTATGTAGTGAGACCCTGAACAAAATTTAAAAAATGCATATTTTGAGATGTGAGAAGACTTTAATTACTAGTTAGAATCCCTCCAACTGCTTGCATGCTTGGGGTAAATTATGAGATTTCCAGAATTGTGTGGCATAAGCACAACCAATTTTATGATATACTTTGTGAAAGGATATTTCTTACTTGTTAATTATTTCAAATTATTGAATAAAATTATGTGTCAAAAATTTGATGAACGTGTTATAAATAAGTGTAATTCAGTACATCAAATACACTTACCCAATTCATTCTAGCATTTCTTTCATAGACTTTCTCTTTACATACCTTTGTCTCATATACATTGTACATTCTCAAATCCCACTTTTTCATTTAGCAAATGTATCAGAAATATTTCTTTCTTTTTCTTTTTTCTTTTTTCTTTTCTCTCTTTTTTTTTTTTTTTTTTTTTTTTTTTTTTTTTTTTTTTTTTTTTTTTTTTTTTTTTTTTTTTTTTTTTTTTTTTTTTTTTTTTTTGTCTTTTTGAGACAGGGTCTCACTATGCAGTTGAGGCTGGCCTTGAGCTCACTTTTGTAGCCCAGGCTAGTCTCGAACTCTCACTGATCCTCCTGCCTCAGCCTCCCAAATGCTGGGATTACAGGTGTGAGCCACCATGCCCGGCTAGAAATATTTCTTCTAATGACTTTATTCATAATTGTCATTTTAAGAGTAATATCCTTTGATAGGATATTGACAGTCTAAACTGAATTTTTCTCCTGTAAATTACTGGGCATTGAGACAATGTACAGTATCAGAGAAAACCCAGGTCATACAGCTGTTTCTTTTCATTGTAAAATAATTCTAGACAGTAAGCAATAGTAAGACAAGGTGATGGCCACATTAGAGTAGGCTTTGTAGTCCTAGCCCCTAAATCAACATGCTGTGGTTAATTCCCGATTTTCTGATACTCTAATTGAATGCAATCTTGTCTTTTGAACCTCTATGAAAACATAGTTCTTTAAAATGACATTTACATATTTACTACCGCTAGCTTTATCATATTCTCATTAAAACTGGACTTTGCACAATTCAAAACTGTTTCTTATTTTTATATTTACTATATATTATAATGTGCATTTTCTTAGTAATGAAGTTTGCATATATTTTATATTTGCAATCTAATAACATTTCTTCCTTTTAAATTGTTCTAATGAAGAAAATGAGGTTCAAGGAGTTTGAAAGATAATTTTAAAATATTCACTTAAATAGGCAAGTTGCAAATCTCTAAGCTGATAGATTATAATATGGTCTCCACAACACTCCAAATGTTGATTTGATTAATTTAGCTTATTGGTGTCATATGCTAACAGCAGTTTCTCTGGATATACTTGTACCTCCTTTTCTATAGAGATTATGAATATACCGTTCCCGAATCCAAAATATTTTTATATTTGATTTGGTTGAATGTCTAAGATATTTTGCAAGAAGAAGTGATAATTAATAGGCACTGACTATTTCAATTTAATAAATTATTTTCTAAAAATTTTAAAGGTTATGAAATTATTTAAAACATTTTGAGACTTAAGAGGTCTTTTTATTTACAGGTTATAGTCCTTCAATGACTTGTATAACTTAAGTCAGTTGTTTTTTTCAAATCACAAAATATTTTCTGAACAGTAGCTATTGCATCATAGAAAAAAGAATAATGATCTTTTATCTTATATTTCAGAGAGGGTTTAAAGGACCCCAGGGCCCACATCATTCTGAACAAATCTTACTAGTCTCTAGTCAGGAAGATTACAATTGAAACAAGGAAAATAACATTTTAACCTTTACCTCAAATTGCATTTTCTTTACCATGGTTGATGTATTAGAAAAATTTAACTTTGTTCAATAAGTGTGTTTGGTTTCTGTTATTCTTTTGTTATTTCACTTAGGTGAAGCCTATTTGAATCCCATATACAGAGTGTAAATGTTGTGGCCAGGTTCAGCTGGGAGGAGGACCAAAACTGTCACAGCAAGGACAGCTGGTTTTAAAACACTTTTCTCCAGGTGACATATGACACAGACACCAAGTAGGACACCAAAGGTTGCCAAGGCTATTATCTCTACTTCTTGGTGACCAGTTATAGTCAATAGTCAAATAATGAAATCTGGCATCTATAATCTTAATATTTGAGAGAATGATCATGGGTTTCGAAAACATCATAGTACATAGAAATATGCACCTTCAGGTATAATCACACATATTACATGCATATTTTTACTTAGCTGCATATGTATCTCCCATAATCCTTTCCTTGTGAACTATTGTTTTGCCTAGATCTCTGAGAGCAAATCATACCAATCAAGTTGGTAGTTGCAGAAAAGAAGCCTGTTTCCATCAGGGAAGTGGCTGCAGTGCAAACCAGACTGCAGCTTACTAAGGCTTTAAAAACTCTTTGGGATCTTGTGATTCCTATTTGCCCCTTTCTCGGAACAATTCTCGATATTTATGAAGTTTATATAAAATGGGCATAAATACAGTATTTATAATGAAGTCAGATAAATCACACCATAGATTTTCCACAAGGGTTGCTGTTTCTAAGATTATTTTGTGAAATTGTTTTTGGTCAAATAATTTTAAAGAGGTTCAGAACAGTTAAGATGGATCGCCCTCTTGTGTTCTTCTAAAGTACTGCTAACAACCTGTGCATTCCCAGCAGAATGGAAGAAAGTCAAACGTTTGTGTTTTCTCCTTTAACTGAATTAATTTGGGCAGGTTATTTGTATGGAGACGCTGGGTGCTCTTGTAAACCCATTTAAGGGAATTCTTTTGTCTTCTCCCTAGGTTTTCTGCTGCTCTTTGCATTTCTGCTGTTTTCCATACCATTGAGCCAGGTTTTGCCGCACTTCACGATTTTAACCCCGTATGTACTGGCTTCCCAGAGTAGTAACTCTTATCAATCGGTGAGTGAACAAACATTTTTTGAGCTTACATCATGTTCTGGGCACTATATTATATGCTAAAACAAAGAAAAAGAAGGTTCTTACATTTTTCTCACTTGTTCTCAAATCTCTGACAATCTGAATTTTAATGAATATTTACTGAATTCTGGTTTTATCAACAGTGACCTACAGTTAAATACAATCAACTTTCTTCAACTCTTGGGGAATTCCAGATACCCTCAAATCCTCAGATACCCTCAAAATATCCTCCAGATTTCTAAACATTCTGAAAGGAGTCTAAAATGAGCCTGAGACTTATTCTTTACGCTATGTATATTGATTGAATGTCATTTCAGATTGGCAAAGTGCCCCTTACCCTCATGTGGGTTGACTACCAGCACCCACAGGGGTAGTCTTTAACAGGACATGGTGAACATTTCAATATTGTGATTTAATCTTTCATTTATCTGTTCAAGTGGAGACTTACAGACTAGCTAACCTTTCTCAGCAAAACTTAAATCTTGAACAGAGTGCAGTATATGTTGACATGGGGGTTGGGACCTGGAAAGGAGGCTGGAAAAGTCCAGAGCATTGGGTTCTGTTCAGAAACTCTTGACTGGGGAGAATGCTTAAGAACATAAAGCAGGGAGACAGCATCCTGAAGACAGTGGATCCTTGTGATGGGAATGAGGGAGGATGTACTGGAAAACATGTCGTAATGCCAGTGGCAATCTCTGTGTACATTATGGACCAGCCTGAGCGTTGCCCAGAGAGGGATGGTGGAGATAATGACACAAGGTATTTCCCACAGCCATTGCCCTGGGCATGAGTGGCCAGTAGCACATTCTAGTCTGGGCTTGGCCCAAGCAGAGCTGGAGTGGCTGATCATAAGAGATGATTGCCCAAGTCGGTGCCATAAGGAGTTTTTTAGCTGCCATTGAAGCTACAGGACTCTGTTACAAAATACAGATACAGAAAAATCACAGAGGTTTGGAATTCAAAACAAAGTGGGCCATGAGCTGATAAAGTAGCTGCCTTAACATGTACAAATTTAAAAGGAATTGGAAGAGCCAGGACTCCATGTCCCATGCTTTGTATCTGATGGTGGTTTTGTCCAATATAGAATGTTCCTGGCCATTGCCACACTATAGTGAACTGGCAAGTTACGTCCCCAAGGCAAATTGGCTCAAAATCCAAAGATACCCAGTGATCTGGATTGAATGATGGATGCAGTTGTCTTAGGAAAATTAGTTTACTTCATTCTACTTTCATATCTTTCCTTTCTTTGTACCTTAGAGGTCAATCAGCTTTCATGAATTTTGAGATGAAGTAGTGTTATAACACATTTCTACCATGTTCCTCGAATCTGCTTCTGTTCTGTTTCTCATATAGCACTTACTTGTAGAGATTTTGTTGGCTGGTTTTACTTTTGCGGTTCCATTTGTAGGAGACCCCTCAAAAGCAGAGAACATGTCATTCATTTCTGTATTCTTAACATTTACTGCAAGATATGATTATTTTTTAAAGGGTAATTTATAAAAACATTGCTGATGAAATGATGAATGAAAGAATAAGAGAAAGGGCTGGCCACATAGCTCAGCAAACTAAAGCACCTGCATAGCCAGAGCACAACAACTGGGGTTTGATTTCCTGCCTTCTGTGCTGGCCCCACCCCCTGGGCACACTGAGGTTGTGATTGAGACTGGACACAGTGGCACACGTTTGTAACTCCAGCTCTTGGGGGACTGAAAACAGAAGGATCACTACAAGTCTGATCTGTGTAGTGAGACACTGTAGACCTTGTACTAAATATATATAAAAAGAAAGAAGAATAAGAAAAAGAATGCTAATAAATGAATTGCAGAGAAACAAAGAGAATCTAGATTCAGCTAACTATGGATTGGGGTCTTTAATTTGTTTGATGTGGAGTACTAGAAGCTTTAAGACATGCAAAAAGAGACATAGAAACCAGTAATAACAATAACTATAATAAATTGCTCTGTATTATTTAGCTTGATGGATAAAACAGAATTCAAAAGAGGATCCTTATATCACTTTTCTGAACTTCATTTTGTCCATAAATCTCAAGTGTGATACATTATGGGGGTAAAATCTAGGCCCTACCCTGAGACTGAAGGTTGGTTATGTATAGGTAACTAACCTACAAAATAATAGGTTGCAATTCACATTTTAAAGACATCCATTTTTTCTTCACTATTATTATTATTTTTAAATCATAAATGCCCTGAAGTTTGTAATCCTCAGAATATCTTCCTGATGGTAGTACACAAGTAATAATGTAATTTGGTAAAACTCTAATTAAGTAAATTATCTATTTTCTTCAATACCAAGAATTAAACTCAGGCCCTTGCACTTGCCAGGCAGGCACTTATGCCACTGGGCTATCTTCCCAACCCTCTTTTCCTTTCTGTAATTTCCACCACAGTAGTATTTTTTAAGTGCTTGAGTAAGTGGCAGTCTTTGATCTTGTAAAGTGCTTGACTTTGCTAATTTGAACAAAATGACTATTTGAAGAAAATTAACTGTCAATTTTTTCTGGTACTAGGGGTTGAACCTAGGGTTTCTGAACTAAGCTATATCCCTAGAACTTTGTTCTTTAATTTCTATTCTAAAATAGAATTTCATAAGCTGCTATGTTGCCAGGCTGAATACAGCTTACAGTGCTTCTGCCCCAGCCATTCAGAATGCTGGGAGGATCACCACCATGCCCGATGAATTCCATTTCTTAAATAAGTGACGCTGGTGCTAGGAAGATACCTCAGTGGCATAAGCACCTGCCTGGAAAGCCCAAGATCCTGAGTTAGAGCACCGGCAACAAAAGAAAAGAATGAAAGAATGAAAGAAAGAAAGAAAGAAAGAAAGAAAGAAAGAAAGATTGAAAAACAAAAATGTACATGAGAAACAGAAATAAACAGGCAATGTTTAATTCTCAGAATTATAGAGCAATTGCCTATTGACAATATATTATAATTATGAAAATGGATTTTGTTTTTAAAAGAAAAATTTAATCCTGAATTTCCAAGAATAAAGTAGACTTGCATAGTGGTAGGTTTCATCGTCCTTAGTCTTTGTGGGATGTGTTATGAGCCACCACGATGATGTTTTCTTTTCCTGATTTTCAGTGCTAATTCTGTGCTTGGAAATTGACTGTAAAAGATAAAGAGGTGCCGCGTGTGTGCTCTTTGTTCTTGACCCCTTGTTCACGAGTTGCACACCTTGGTGATGTTAAGGCAGTCAGGTGAGAAGGGCATAGTAGGCCTTGCGATAACCCTCTGAGGAGCAAAATTATGTATGTGTTATAATATATATTTGAAAATATTATATAAAATAAAATATTAATATGTTTTCTCCTCATTGATTTTCTTTGAAACTTATTTGCTCTATTTTTTAAGTTATCTAATTCAATGACTAATCAATATTTGAATGTAACAGCCACTCAAGTTTTTAATGTCAATGAACAGTAATGGCAAAAGTAGAGTGAACAGTATAATTTAAGCTTCCCAGAGAGCTAAAGCCATCACACTACAGTGATACAAGCACACCAATATTGGTAGTAGAACATACTAGCTAAATCCTGGAAGCAACCTACATATCCAACAACAGACAAATGGATAAAGAAAATATCTACATGTGATGGAATACTGCCCAGCTGTATAAAAGGACAAATCTGACACATTTGGGGGGAAAAGGTGCACCTGGGAAATATGATGTTGCATGAAATAAACCAGATGCGCAAGCTTAAATATCACGTAGTGTCTCTCCTTTGAGTAAGGCAAAGTACTAAGACCCCAGTCAGGGATGGAGAAGAGATGGGATAAGTCCTTCATAAGTGGAAAGGGGGCCAAGAGGACACAGGTGAGAGGAGAGGGGGAGGAGAATGGGTAGCAAATAGAGACAAGATGAGCCAGGCACAGGATCTTAATAACTTTAATGAATGTAAACTTCCTGTGTCATAAAAACCAGACAAGGTTTACAATATGAACAATGAAAATAGGGAGTGGGATTTGGAGGAGGGCGGAAGGAAAGGGAAAAGGATTGAAGAACCAAGCTCTCTTATACACACCAGTCTCCTGCACATGACTGTAAACTGTGTGCACTGCAAACATGTACTGATGAAAACTCTGGAAATTATAATTAGTTTGCGGCTGGTCCGATGGCAGTGGGTTATCAGAACCTGTAATTAGTTTGCTACCTCTGACTGCTTATTATTTTCTCTTCCTTGATTTCTTAAATATTATAAAGCAAATCATATGTCACATTATTTCAGCTCCACATATGTATATATCTAGGAAAAACCACATAACTGTTTTTCTTAACATAACCACAAAGTCTTTATCACATGTAACAAAATTAAAAAAAATTTTGGTCCCATATGTTACTCAATTACTAAGCAATTTTGTAGATAGAGAATTGAAAAATGGCTTTGCTGTTTACTGAGAACACACATATTCACTCTCTAAGATGAAACTGAGCTCCCAAGTGTTACTGATGAGGAGCAGCAATGGATCGCCTCTTCCAGCTTGGTGACACTTTTAAGTGCACTTGTGTTTGACAGTTCTCCATAGCATCTATGTGTGCTCAGAAAATAGCAACGCACAGGTGTGAGATGTTTCTCAGAGTACACACATGTCTGAGGCCTGCATGTCTTTCTAGCAGTTGTATGAGTTATATTAATTCTGTTCAGAATTGGTTTCTTAGAGATAATTCTAAGTTAGATCAAAATTTTTATTTTGAGTGTTTATTAATGTTTTGTTGTATTTTAGTGTAGATTTTCATACCAAAGAATTATTTTATGAAATTTTAGTTGGCACTCCATATTACTTTAGTGAATTTCTAAAATTGAATAACATAGAGCACTTGATAAATGATAATTTTAAATCCTTTTGCATGCTAAAATATGTTGTTGGGGTTTTGCTTTTGGGTTTTGTTTTGTGATACTGGAAATGGAACCCAGGTCCTCTCTACCACTGAGCTATTCTGCTCTATTCATTTCTATAATATCTATTAATTATTTGATGTACTTCAAAAATAACTAAGAACCCAAATGTTAATTTTAAGTTAAAATATTTTATCAATTAAATTCTCAAAAGTATAATTCTGCAAATTAAAGGTGTATTTTGTAGAAAATTTAGAAACTATAGAGATGTGAACTTTAGAAAATAATCTTTCACAACCTTGTGACCTCATAAGGATGTGTTAATATTTCTCTATACAGCCTTGCAGTTTTTCCTGCCTGTTACAGTTTGGCTCATTCTGTGCACATTTTAATATTATGCTTTTCTACTCAACATTGTGCTATGAGTACTTCTATTTCATTAGCTATGTTTTGAAATGCAATTTTACAAGCTCCACAGTATTTCATCAAATGAATACATCATAGCCCGCCTTGATACTGCACCTTTGCTGAGCCTGCATTTACATCGATCACAGGTAAATCCATAATCTTTCCTCTATACATTTCATGTGGTTACTGATTTTTAAAATAATTTTATTAATAATTAGTGACAGATCTTTTAAACTAACTGTGCCGTGAAAACTTGGATACAGTTTGTATAGGCCAGCCTCCAAATAACGAGGATGGTTCCATACTGCTCCAAGGCCTGGACACTAGGTCTCGGTCCATTCCTTCTTCCACCACTACAACTTCCATCTGACTGTATTATCCCTTTGCCAAGAAACTTCTAATTCTGTCATTCGCTCAATCTTCCTGTCCTAGTACTCTTCTCATGCTTCTGGGACAAATACCTGACACCCAAAATGAAGGAAAGAAAGGTTTATTCAGGTCACAGTGACTGGAGGTTTCAGCCCATAGTTGGCTGGCCCAAGGCTGAGTGGAACATGGCAGAGAGCATCCAGTTTATGGTGGGGGAATAGCAACAATGACAACAGAGTCTGTCTCTGTCTCTCTTTGTTACAGTCAGGACCTCTGCCTCAGCCTATCCGCCTCAGGCCACATCCATAATCGGAGCAGTACTCAGACCCATCATTTCATCAATACTAAAACACATAATCCAGTGGATCATGAGTCAAGTCTCAAACTCTAGAAGTCCCCACCCCATAATTGCATGAGGCTTTGGGGACAGCTACACATAAACCATAACACTGCCACAAAAATATTTCAAACTCTTACCTTCTAAGTGATATGCATTTCCACCATTGCATACCCCAAGCACAACAGAACATTCAGCAGAATAAAATGGGCTTTTAGCAAAGACCCTTTCCATAAAAGGTAGTCGGCTAGTTAGTTACTTAGTAAGTTAGTTAGTTAGTTGGTTAGGGAGGAAGTGTTGCTCCACTAAGCATTGCATACTTTTCCTTCCACCTTTTATAGGATTAGCTGTGCAGTTGCTACAGGACAGAGTAATAAAGCCCAAGAAGTCAGTGTTGAATAAAAATTAACTGATGATGAGAATGACAATGGAGACAATGGCGGTGACAATGATAGTAATGGATGCATGCATGCATTGGATTAAATTCTGAGGAGCTGGTATTTTGGCAGATAAATGCTATATTGTTGGTGATATATAGATGATGTAAATGTGTTATGAAGCTCTAAAATAAGTTGTACACCATTTGAAAATACAAACTAAGCTGAAGAGATAAAATTTACTTGAAAAATATGGCCCGTTGAGGAACCACTGTGGGTAGCAGCAATCACTCTGCCACTTGCAGGCATGTATTTGTGTACATTTCTTTCACCTGCAGAATTTGAATGTAGTACACAGTAACTCCTCCTGCTGCGGTTACATTAGGTTTTGTGTCTAGATCCTTGTGGGGTCATAGGGCTTTTACAGAGTGTGGGATGCTGGGATTAAGGGTGAGTGATTAGAAAATCAGTCTACAGATGGATTTTCATAGTGCTAGCTAGGGTTAAGGGTGAGTACTATCCACATCCTATGATGGGCAGCCTGCATGTAATATAAGGAACAGAAAGAGTCTTGCTGTTTTCGCTGTCCCTCTCGTTGCTTTTGCTGTCTTCCGTTGCCACGAACCATTGCCCCTCTGCCATGAGCCAGCAGATGATGAACAGAGACCTGTACCAGCTGCGAGCTAAATAAACTTTTCCTCCTTTAATTTTCGGTATTTTTTTTTTTTATCTCAGCAATAAGAAAAGTAAGTCTAATAGGTTACCAGCTAGAAAACTTGAGAAAAGAAAAGGTAATGGAATGATTAAAAGTTTTAAATGGAAGAAACAATGAAACAGGAAAAATAAGGCTTACAGGAAAAAAAAAAAAAAAAAAAAAGAAAAGAGAAGCATGACAAAGGAAATCAGATCTCTCTCCGAATGATAATTAGGCAGTTTAGGAACCAGTGAACGGCTTTGGCATGAAGCATATCATGGGCTTCAACATGACCTTGCAGCTTTATCTTGCATCATATACAAATATTAATGCAAACTGAACTGGAATAAGAGCTAGAGGTAATATTTAAAACTATAAAGCTTCTTGAACAAAAGAGGACGAAAGCTTCAGGACATTGTATTCGGCATTAATTGGGGGAGCATGCATGACTCCAGTGGTTTCTAAAACAAAAACTATAGAGAAACCAAATAGGATTACATCAAGCTTAAAACTTCTGCATATCAAGGAAATAATCATCGGTGTGAAAGGAAACATCCTCTCTTGGAAAGAAAACATTTTCAAGTCAGAACTCTAGTAAGAGATTATTATCCAGAATTTATGAGGGAACTTCTCAATTTAATAGTAAAGATAACCGAGTATAAAGTGGACAAAGGTCTTAGAAAAGCAAGAAGACATATGCATGGTCATAAGCATCTGTGAAAAGATGCCCAACATTATTGTCAGAGAAATGCAAATCAAAAGCAGAATGGACTATGATTTCACACTCATTAGAATCACTGCCATCAAAGTAACAGAAAGCAGCGAGTGTTGGCAAGGACACGATGGAATTAGAATACTGTGCTGCATCTTCATGGAAGGTCACTGGTGCCATTTCTATGGAAAGCAGTGAGTGTTCCTCACCAAGTTAAAAACAGAACCATCATATGACTCAACAAGCATGTTGCTTTATCCCAAGATCCCTTAAAAGCATACAATTATGCAATTTGTTATTAACAATAGCCCTGATAGCTGGGTGTGGTGATGCAGGCCTGTAACCCAACACTTGGGAGGCTGAAGCAGAAGCCAGCCTGGGCTACAGAGTGGGCTCAAGGCAACTCTAAAGTATATACTGGGGGCCAGGGAGATAGCTCCGTGGCACAAGTTCCTGCCTGGCAAGTGCAAGGTCGAGAGTTCAAACCCAGGTCCCGCACGCAAAAAAAAAAAGTATGTACTGAATCCCTCTCTCAAAGAACCAAACCGAACCAAAGCAAAAACCTTGAATTGTAAACAACTCTGATGTCCATCATAGTCCAGTATATGAAGAAATGGTGCTATTTCTCAAACCTTGGAATACTTTGCAGGCTTATAGATGCAACCATGCCACATGCTATGACATGAATGAACCTCAAGGACATTGTACTGACATAATCCACACACAGAAATACAAATACCCTGATTCTACACATATAAACGAGCTAATACTAAAATATTAGAAAAAAATAGGGAATCAGTTGCCAAAAATTAAAAGAATGGAAGAAGGAGAATTAGTGCTTACTATGTTCAGAATTTTAATTTTTCAGGAGAAAAGTTCTATGCATCTGTTGGACAATAACATGAATATGGCTAACAATATTCAAGTGTGTATTTGAAATGGTTGATGCAGATTTCATGTATCATGACTTTTACATTAAAACATAGGTGAAGCATACACATCCTTTCTTTTCTTCTCGGTTCCTGAAGTTCAAAGGCATAGCTTTTCTTCTGTGAATTATGTGATCAATGGCAGCTCTAGTTTTACTGAAAACGTTGGTCATGATGAGAATGACAGGGTGCAGTGCCACCAGAACCTCACACTTCCAGCCATCTGCTTTGCAGAGGAAATGATTCTGGAAGACAAACTGAACATGTGGCATATGAAAAGAAGGCAGGAAACTTGGGTCTCTGCCCAGATCTTCAAAGGCCAGCATGACCATTCAGCTGGAAAGCAGTTTCTTTACAAATGGGCAGGTCTTTCAGTTCCAGGCCAAGCCATTCCTTTCTGTAAACAGTCTTTGGTCATCCAATTCGTCCCAGGATTCCTGTTACAGTCACTCGGCCTCAAGCACAGCAGGCCACATGCTTGCTTGATCACACCTTGAGTTCATTCCTTTTGATTTTGGCGTTCACACCCAACTTGATCCTCCTATGAGGTAGGCGATAGCTTAGCATAAGTAACAAAACATCAGTCTTTTCAGAACCATGCAAGCTGAGTCATCTCACCAGGAGTTCTTTACGCAAGCAAAGTCACCCTTGGCATTTCCAAATAAGTCAGTGGCTGGGTGAGCAGCAGTAGCAACCTCTGAGCACTTGGTAGAGATGTGAATTCTGGAGCCACACTCCAGATCAGCTGCAGCAGACACTGTGCAGGAGATGACCCGCAATCTGTTCACATGCTGACCAAAATTTGAGAGGCATGGCTGTGAACATGATATGGTAAATTTACATTATCCACTTCAAATACCTACTGAATCCTCCCCTCCCCAATGACAGAAACAGAATAACCCCCTTTCTAAGAGCAGTGGCAGTAGAGTGACAGCAGGTGGTGGCAGTAGAGTGACAGCAAGTGGCAGTGTCCAACAATTTCTGCCTTTACCCCTTGAATTCACCCACCAGAGAACTAGTAACTGTCTCAGTTACTGGTTAATTAGATGAGTTTTGTGGATACTTTTGTTTCCAAAAAAGAGAAGACAAACTTTAATTATTTAAATGAAAATGTAGAATCAAAATCTAAAAATAAAAATTCAATATTCGTTGTTTCATCTCTGGGGAAACAACACTGGGAGGTATCATTTTTTTAATTGTAAGACATTAAGATAGCAAAATATGTGTAGAAGAATTTCCTTATTTATACAGAGGTAGCAGAATTTTCACTCCTCTCCACTCCTTGTCTCCTCAAATTATTGTTTTTTCTGTACTATATCACCATGACAACTATTTGTCTGGTGTTGCTGTGCTTAAGGATAGCTTATATTTTGAAAAAGTACTTGTTCTGAAACAAGGTCTTGCTATGTAGTTCAAGTTGGCCTTGAACTCAGTGTGGAATTTATCACAATCCTCCTGCCTCAGCCTCCCAGCAGCTGGGATTACGAGCATGGGTTAACACGACTGGATGTGAAAATGTTTTTTTTTGTTTGTTTGTTTTGTTTTTTGTTTTTTTAGTGCAAGTTGACCTCTAAGTATATCCAAAGGGATGGGCTTTAAAAAGAACTCTAAATGTCCTAAAAGATTACATCACATACTTATGATTTCATGAGAGGAGAGTCAGGCTTCCCAAGACACAGGTTGCCCCTTCCCTCTAGGAAATGCAGCACCAACCACTTCCTGATAGTCAGGGGCTAGAAGGAGTCACCCTGATCTTCCTGCAGCCTTCTCAGGGCCTGCCCTTCCTGGGCCACAGAAACTGTCCTCTACACTGGGCTTGTTCACAGTGACAGCTACAGGACCGTGATGAGCTTCAGGGCTGTAACCTGAGGAGCTTTTCTTCATAAATGGCTACTTGAATGACACCTATAATAGCAGCCATTGCCTTCCTAGAGGTGATGCCTGCTGCCGGTGACAGCAATACAGTAAGAGCTACTGCTTCCTGTTACCAAAACTTTTTTTTTTTTGATGCTCTTTATTTATAGCATCAGTTTGTTTGTGTCAGCAATTGTATAACATCAAGATCTGAATCACAGAGGGTCGATAAAATTCAGTCTTCTAAGTATATTTTCCTCATGTCACTTTACACTTAATACTGCACTTCTGAGAAAGTCAAATTCATCGGTGCGTTTTCAGCTTATGAGCCTGTCTTGTCTTTAAGTCATATTTCATTATCCTCCAAACCAAGAATACGTGAGATTTGATCCATAGTCACACACATTGGGTTACTGAGCACCCTGGCCATCAGGAACACTGTAAGTACACGTGTACTTATTGAATTGTATCAGATGGCTACTGCAGCCACCCAGCTGCCAAACCTGAACACTTCTAAGGGTATACTTTCCCTCACCTCCCATGTGAATCATACATCTGCTTCCAAAAGAAAGCCATAACAATAAGAGAGGTCCACTACCACTCAAGAGCCAGTAGCTGTCAGTTCCTGAGGAGTCAGGGGCTGCCTCCCAGAGATGCAGCACCCAGTGATGCCAAGGGGTACCTGCTGCCTTCTCACACATCCCTGTCATTTTCCCTGAATAAGACCATGTTTCTCCTCTAGGCTATTTTTGCTAGTTGTTTCTACTTACCTCATAGACACATCGAGGCTGCAAAGCCTAAAGTTTGTGTCAAATGCCTACAAGGAGATCTCAGCTTGTGCCTCCCTCCTTCTACAGTGATGAGTGAGCTCTGAACTACAAAGATGAAGGCCGTATCATTGCAAGGACCATGGAAGTAAAAGGCAGCATCAACAGTTGAACAGCTAGGGCAGCTTAATGCACACCATACAAAAAGGCAGAAACAGTATATTTTTAATTCTTGTTCAGATGGCATTACATACCATTGACTCTCCATAGCTATAGATCCTACTGCAGAAGACTGAACCAGTTGTGATTGAAAATATTATGCTTAAAAATAGTTGTATCTGTGCTGGACATAGTCATATTTTCTTCCTGTCAATATTGCCTGAACAGTATTACCTATGCCAACAACCACTGGCATAGTATTACTGTGCATTATTGTAAGTAATACACAGATGACTTATAGTATACATGAGATGCAGAAGTTATATGTAAATCCTACTTCATTTTATAAAACGATTTGCATATTTTGGGAGAAGGTGTCCTGAAATCCACCCTCTGTGAGTGAGATAATTATATATGGGACCATGGGGAAGAATTCATGAGCATTGTAATGAATCACTTAGGTATATGTCAGTTAAGCCCACCTGATCCTGAGTGGCCACGGAGGCAGAATGGGTTTCCAATTTTATTCTGTCATTTGTGATCTTTCTAATGTGGAGGGAAGGTCTCATGTGGTCTTAATGTGTAGGCTAAATGCCAGCTACATCAAAATCATCTGGAGGACTTCTGATAGGTCACTTCTAGCCTCTACTAACATCTGTCAAATGAGAATCACTGAGGGGCCCAAGAAATCCACATTTTAACGCAATTATATTTCTATAGCTTCTTTACTTTGTTATTTGTTTTTTCAGGACTAGGGACTAAACCCAGGGCTTTCACACTGACATAATCTGTAGCTCTTTCTTACTACTTATTTTGAGAAAGAATCTCACAAATTTGCACAAGCTGGGTTTGAACTAGCAATATTCCTTCCTCAATCTCCCAGTGCACTGGGATTACAGGTATGGATTACCACACCTTTGCTCAACAATGGTTTCTTCAGATACTTTCAGAACAGAATAGCAATGGAATTTCTTCAAGCATTGCCACGCAGTGCACTAAGTTCCACCAGGCCTTCAATTAAAGCCCTGTGATGTATTCCCTCTGTCTTAGTTACTCTTTACTCATTTCTGGGACAAATACCTGACACTCAGAATGAAGGAAGGAAAGGTTTATTAGCTCACAGTTACTGAAGGTTTCAGTCCACATTTGGCTGGTCCAAGGCTGACTGGAATAGGGTAGAGAGCATCCAGTTCATGGCAGCAGAACAGCAACGAAATGGTGACAGAGGCAACCAACCAAAGGAGCAGAGAGCAACAGCTGAGTCTGTCCCTCTGTCTCTCTTTATATTGCATTCAGGCTCTCTGCCTTAGGATATCTGCCTTAGACCACACCCATAGTCTCAGCCTTACTCAGACCGATAATCCCATCAGTACTAAAACACAATCCCAGGGATCATGAATCAAGTCTCAATCTATAGAAGTCCCTTCCCAATGACTACATGGGGCTTTGGGGGGACAACTAGGCATAAGCCATAACACTCTTCCCGAGGGATGTGGGTACTCTTGCTGTGTACCTATCACCCTCCAAGATGCATACCTCTTAAGGATTGCTTGTACTTCCTCTGCATTCTCAACAATGACAATGATGGGACTTTTGCAAGTAAACAAGATGTAAACTCTTATCAAACCAGATATAAGACCAGACATGCAGGAAGTGCAATTCAAACCATCTGAATTTACTATGTTGCATTTAGAGGATAGCACATAGATATTCTGGAAAGTCTCTAGGGTGAGTCTTACCTGAACTTCTAGTTTCACTGATGCTCACCAGGACATGGCAAGGTGGACACAGAGCTCAACTGGATACCTGTAAAATTCTTTAAGAGCATCCTCCTTGCAGTCTGGAAACCTAGAATAACCCAGAGGAAATCTGAGTCCTAAAATACATGTTGCTATGGGTGGTGTTCAGCCAATGTTTGTGGCATAAAGATGAGATTTGGAATTCCATTGTCTCTCATGGGTGCCTATTCTTAGCTTCCTGTACTTTATCTTTATTCTCACTACCACATATGTTTGCTTTAGTTACTAGAGTATTGTAAGTGACAATGTTTAACTTGAAAACATCCAAGAGTAATGAGAGGACCACAGCGAATTCTATTAAGCATTGTTGAGATTCCCAGTGGAAAATCCTAACTTGCTACCATTTAGACAACTTTGACCACTAGATCTAAGCAGATACAGTACTCTAGGTCAATAAGGTAAGTTTAAAGAAAACCAAAATGCCCAAATCTGTAAGAAAGAATACTTTCGCCAGCTTTTTCAACTCACAGATATTGTCTCATATTGTTGCCAATCGGTCTACAATTTTTTTGAATTCCAGTGAAAATCATGAGCCGGCAAAATGCAGCTCTGCCAATAGTGCTGATGTCACAGGACTGTGCCGGTTAATACTGGAAGCCAGCAGTGGTCCTTGCCCTTGCCAGCTGTCACTGGCTGCTTGTGCTGGAAGTTGTCATGCTGTCATAAACTCTGCCACCTGGTGGTGCTGGTCTCTTGGTCTCTGCAGAGTTTTTGTTTTTGTTTTGTCTTGTTTTACAATGACTTTTTAAAAAATTACTTTTAATAAGAAATAACAATGTGACAGTTTCAAAACACATTAGTAGCACACTCTCAGCAATTAATTCAATGCATATTGTTGTCCTTGTAGTAGTTATTTAGAATACAGGATGCAGACATGATAATTTTTCTAATCATTATTGATACAAAAATCTCATCTCATTGAACTAAGAGAAAGTAGTCATATACATATCGTAGTGGGTTATTGGCAGAACTGACAGTGTCAGAAGCTGTTGATTTAACCCTTTTATAGCTCAACATACTAATCTAGCTTTACTTTTTATACCTTGTGATTAAACTTTCCTACTGGGTAGGTAAGGGCAAGTTAAAGCAAGACCTGTATAACAGAACATGTAACTTTTGCATCACCCAAGGTCAATCGAATCCCTTCAGGATTTACCTTGAAACCATGTACAATGCTTTGTAGAACTGTTATCAGTGTCAGCCATCTGGATGAGCCAAGGCCTGTCATTCTGGTCTTTTAGATGTGTGCTGTTTCTAATGTAATTTTAGTTATTGCTACTCTCTCTCTCTCTCTCTCTCTCTCTCTCTCTCTCTCTCTC